>JAHQIW010000104.1:0-76357 GCA_019055375.1 Parelaphostrongylus tenuis | reverse complement strand
CCCCCCCCCCCCCACCCTCCCCGAGGCGGATTTGCGCGTCACCGTGCCCTTTTCAACAGGGCTATCTAAAGTTACCCCCCCCTCCCCACACAGCCTTGATTTTCAATCAAGGTAGTGTTCTTTGTTGTTTCTCGAAACCAATATTATCAGCTATAATCAGTATCTTTTTATACCGCACGAGGCTGGAAAGAAGGATAAATGCCTTCACGAGGATTTCGCGCACTTAGAAAAAAGGGATGAGCTTTGCTTATAATTTTCATGAGATACTGCTTAGAGCCATCTTAGCATGAGCACCATTTCTGCTATAATAAAAAGACGACTGCTTGCCCTGATGCAACTTATATCTGAAGAACGTTTGCCACCACACTGAAGTCCAAGGAAGTTTATGTTTTGGCACTGGTAATCTGGCTTATCATTGATCCTATGTTTTAGTTCGTAATCAGATCTTTTTTTTTATTTTACAATACCCGTCATCACATTTCTATGTGCGCATCCCATTACTTCTTGCATTCCATTCGTGTCTTTACATTCATTCTCCACAAAGGACTTCGAATATGTTGCGTGTTACTTTAACTTCTGCTTGGAGATATTGTCTTCTTAGAAATGCCGTAGAATATTTGTCGGAAAGATTTTTCTTGCAGTCTTCGAGGTAGCCGAGTTAAGGTGTTCCCAAAGTCGCTCGTAGGTCGGAGGACGTCGAAGCACCTTGTTTACCACTTTGCTTGATCACCGCATCAACGGTCACCCCTGCTTCCCTCTATGAAGAAATTGAAAGGTCCCACTCTGAGTTAGGTTTACTCTTGAGTGCATTTTTAGATAGATGTGCCAAACTCTTCAGCTTGAGTAACCCTGCTTGATGGATTCTCATTAAAATGGAAGAACCGTTTGCTCTAATCATTTGTGGATCGCAATCAGTGGTTACCATCTGCAAATGTTAGATTGAATCTGCCATCTAAATAAATGGTCACAAGACCAAAAACCTTATGTTCAAAATTTCATGGCTGCTCAATGTCTATTTAGCTCACTGAATGTAACAAGGTTGAAACTCTATATTCGCGACCGATTTTCTTCTACTCATATATGCAGCTCCAAAACGCAACGCGTTAGTTTCATTTTCTGCAAATTAAAAAAAAAAGGTTGTGAGAACATATTTCGGTTCCGATCAATGTAGTTTCGCTTAGCGACTCTATACGAAATTCTAAAAGTATGACTTTCTATAACAATGAGTGCAATGATATGACAGCCACTAGTTATTCAAATAAGTCGGAAAGAATATGATTGTACGTGCCACTCACTTCATTTTATGGGGTTTTGCTTCTGTCAGACCATATGATAAACTGTGCCATCTTTTGGCGTGCTTGGCCAAAAGCATCTCCGTAATTTGACGAAGAAATACAAAGACCAACCTTTTAACTCATGGAGGACTACTTGGAGAGACTCATAACTTTATGTAGGTTGGATTTAGGAGGTGATAGAACTCGCTAAGAGTTCACTTGGGAAATGTGAACTCCTCGAAAGCATGAACAAGCTTTTAACATCTATGGGCTCTTGGAGACAATAGGTTACGACTACCTGAAAAAGAGTGCTATAGTTGCTTAGTGGTTAGGTGATGTGAGAAATGTTACGGTCACAGCATAGAGTGACATCAAAAGAGTGATCAGCACCACATCTTCTCATGGCGCCCATCAACGAAAAGGCTGGTGTTCCTCAATTTTGGCGTGTGCCACGGTAGATATTGTAAAATCGGCAATTGTTTCGACATTTAGTCCACACAGAAAAGCAAAGTATCAAATCATTTTTCAAAACATAAGAATATCACTTGATGCATTGAAGGAAAAAGCTTCCATCTTTTATTGTAAAGTAAACCTTTCCAAACACCCCTGCATCACAATTTGGTATTGCACTTCCAATTGCCTCTCTTCTTTTTTTTCACTTATTAAGAATGGGTTTGTAAAAAGTATACTTCAGGAAATTGCCAATCTTTGTCGAGAAAAAAGCAGAAGAAAAAAAGCTGATTTTACGAGTCTATAGTAAACACCAACAGACCCAAATTAACGACAACTCTGGTTATTTATTAAGGAAATCAATGCTTCAAAACCAGTATTCTAGCTCTGATGAAACTCCGTTCAAATCCCTTTTCGTCAATCAATGATGGCTAAGGTTTAACCAAATTGCCGAAGACTTTACGATGTCAATAAGTTCGTATCACTCTTCACAATCCTATTGTGTACAACGCAATATTGAATGATTTTCGTTGACTCTTGGGGTATAGATCTCGTTGAGGCGTTAGTTAGTGGATATGCTTGCATTATGGGTAGACCATTAATGTATGCATGTAAAAAGACATCTTATCACAAGCTATAAGCTCCGATGAAGTACTTTACTATGCGGACAACTACAGAATAAAGCGTTCAGTGTTGAGCAATCTGTCGTGGATAGTGACATGAACTCGACCTCATTCGTAGTGTAGAATGAATGCATACTTGGTCTATGTAGTAACTTGTTGGCCCTAGCAATTGGTGTAATGAGTGTTATTTTAGTAGAAATTCTCGGAATTGAGTAATCTCTGAGGGACGCGCCATACCCTCGTCTCAGGGTTTTAGCTTTCTTGCGGTGATCGAATACATGACGCGAATGTGAAATTTTGGGATTAGAATCACAAGTCTGGATCATTAATCACAAGTTACTGACCCAAAAGATTTTCGAGAAAACACAGCTTAGCTTTTAGAAAATAAAAATTTGAAGCGAATGGCTCATGGTTTTATTATCTCGAACAAATTGTTTGATCTGAGAAGGTCGTCTTTTTCTCATTTGATTTAGACTTCCGTTTGCTCAAAAGTGCACTGAAAAGACATTAGGCCCTCAAAGGATTGTTTATCATGCCATTTGAGCGTGGCTTTCAAGCTTCCTAATTGACCTTCTCAAAATGTTGATAATTTCCAGACGATGTATTTACGAAGTCGTATTAACTCATCAAGGAGGTCGTCAATTTACACGCAGCTTTAATCCATTTTTTTTGATAGTTAAATTAAATGGCTACCTATATTTAGAGCAAGGTAAAAAGTGACTTTCAACCTGAAAGTTGGCTAAATTTTGGAAGATTTCTAGTAGCACAATATAATTTGCGTCAGCCAGCTGTTGAGACGGTTGGCTGATGACAGATAAAGCGTTGTAGCGTAGAAAGAGTGGAATCAAAACGAGCGTCGGTAATGCAACGGTTTAGCACATGCTCCCGGAAAGAGCAAGATCTGGGTTCGAATCCTGGCTGACGCAAACGCTTTTGCACACCACTCTACATCATTGGGTTTATAGAAACATCATGACGTACCAAGTGCCGTCGCGACTAACAGAGCAGTGGCCACTCAAAAAGGGATATCCATGGTTTGATACATTATGGTGAGAAAGCTTGCCTCTTGGAGTAGTCCTACAGCAGATCTACATAGCGTTGAATCTTATAATTTTCGACAAAATCCGTGCAAGGGATGCTCGAAGTGTGGCGCATTACTTTTTTTTGTCCTATATTGGAGCTTTTATTTCGTTCGAAGATTTATGAGATCTAGCTCAAAACATTTTAACTTGATAGCATATTTTGAGTCTTTTGTGAGATCTGGTAGGAGACCTGTACAGTGCACGGCAAGTTTTCAGTATTACTGCCTCGTCACTTGCACGGTGCCTTTCGGTTCAGTCAGCCGTGCGGGGAAATATTTGCTATAAATAGAAGCTGACGCCAAGCTATTCACACTTCCTCACGGAACTGACTCAACCGAAAGGCACCATTCATATGACGAGGCTGTAATGCCTAAATACTTGTCGTGCACTGTACAAGTGTCCTTATAGACCTCATGAAAGCTCGGATTATGTTATCAGATTATTGAAATTTTCACTTGAACTGTTCGTTATATTCACGACATTCTCAAAGTGGCTATCTGATATGGTATTTCGGAAAGAGTAGCGATTCCTGAGGGAAAGGCGCAGCGTACAAAGGCAGAGTTGACGTTGCGGACAAACGTTAAATCATCGGAGTTAAAACGCCACCCCTTAATGCAGTCGGCCGTACTGTGTTTATGCATTTCGTATTCCAATCGTGAAAGAAACATTTCTTCTCCAGTTGATCAAATGCTCTCAGATGCAGCGTTGTGAATGCTTTGCACACCCAAGAGTGTCAATCAAAAGCATTGTAGTAGTCTTTTCTTGTTTCTTTAAAGAAATTTTGAATGTTTATCTATTCGCGGCACTATCGTTTGCTTTGTGGTTCGCTATGCGATGTATTCCACAAGTTCTTTCACTCAAAAGTTATTGTCTTTGAGTCAGGGAATGGTGGAAAAAGTAAAAACCGATGTCATGGGTTTGATAGTTGGAAAGCCAGAAGTGGGAAAATAGCCTCCAGATTGATCTGTCTATCGAAATGTGCTCGTGGTTTTCTTTCTGTAGGTTAAAATCTATAGGATATGATCATCTATAGGACCGTCCACGAAAGTCTTCTACTGTGACCATTTAAACAATACTTCTTCAAAGCTATGTTATTAGATATTAGTCTTGTGCTTACCACGAAAATATGACGCAGCACGCCTACTGGCTGCATCGTGAGAAAGTCCCATCTGCTCAATCAAAGCTCAACTTCACTGCTCGGAAGATCATGCACTCTGTCGTTTGTGTTTAGGCAGATCATGTTTTGGGAACTGTTCGACAGCAAGCAGGCAATCAGTGCCGATGTTCTTAACGGGGAGCAACTCCGGTAGTTGGTCGCAGCACCGCAAGAGAAGAGAGTGCCGTCTTTCTAACGCACAACGCTTGACCTCACAGTACAAAGTCGACTCGCCACATTTTGGAGAACTTGGGCTAGACCTCGGCACCAGATCCACCACATAGCCCTAATATTGCTTCTCCGGATTATCATCTCTTCTGTGGTTGAAGCAGCATCCGCGGGAATAAAATTTGAAGATTACATTCAACTCAAAATGATCGCGCCAACTTTTTTGGTCCTCAACCCCATTCCTTCTGGAAGTCATATAATCTCTGCGCATCAAATGGTTGCATATCACTGATCATAATAGTAATTATATTCTCAATCAAATGATTCATTGTAATAATAAATGGCAATTGATTTAACAAAAGTGTCGAAATGCGATAGAAATCATGGGACAAGTTACCTAGTTTTTGTGTTATCATGCTCACTTAATCAGTCTTTAATTGTGATTTATGATATTTCGCATTCTGATTTGTAATATCTTTCCAATCAAAGATACGTTAATCGGCAGTTTGCCATCGAAAACAGTGCCCCATCAATTCAGATAGTGTGTATTGTTGTATCACACGTTTTGTATCAGTCACCTTAGGCTTCAAATCACAACAACACCGCTGATAAGAGAATATATTGACGCAGTGGTTGATTTAATTTTACAGTCATTGACTACCTTAGACCAACTTTCTTCTTGAGTACTGGGTCTTTGTATATAAAATAAAATATTCACTCGATAATTAATTGCAAATCTCTTTTGTTCTTCAACGTTACCACGATCATCATAGTCATTTTCGTCGCTTTTTTCTTCTACTAAAGATATAATACCAATAGCTGCTCTGTGGATCCTTTGTTACATCTACTTTTGTTAGAGGATAACAGGTTGATGTCAAGTGTGGTGAGTAGAGATACTGCGCAATATGTACGTTGTCGTTATTTGAATTTCGCGCTACTTGCTACCAAGCCCCTCCGTCTCTACGAGCTCTACAAATTGCTATCAGATTTCTCATAGTGGCTAAGGATTATAAAGTTGATATTTTGATACGTCACCGTAAGTCATCTTATGAAAGATGTATGTACATTGCACCTCTTCAAGTGAGTGCAACACCGAAAGCTGGATTGTTCAATTCCTGTACTGAAATTAATAATTCAAGTTTGCCATACAAGTACATTGTGTTGTTCAGTTATCACTATAAAGATGAACCAGGCTTACTTTTATGTTCGCATAGACCTCTCTATAATGTAATAATTCGGACCGTATATTTCTACGCGGGAAGATGTGAATAAAGTTCTCAGCAAAAGCTAAAAAAGAATGGAGCTTTCGCCGTTGATCCAACTCTTAGCAATGCGCCATGCGACTTCATCATGCATCGTTTGAAGTGACTGAACGCATATCTAGCATTTTCAATGACTTATTGTGATATGATGTATCAAATCAATGTTGTCATCTTCCTAAGCATCTGGTACTAAATCACCTTCTTCGAAGAAATGAAAGGCATGTTGAACTTTGGGAGCGGGATCGAACCGTCAACCACGCCTATGCCGCAGGGCACCACTGACCACTGCGCTACATGAGTCCATAAAGCCCCCAAAAATTTATACATGTAATTCAAAAGCCATAATGCACTCCATCTGATATGGGGTAGTGTCCAGAGTGCGCGCCATTCCACACTAACTTGCATTAATCAATGTGTATGCCTGAGTATGTGATAAATTGAACGAGAAGCATTTGCAAATCACAAAGATTTATGCGAAAGCCAGGACATTTTCCACTTTTTGAGCGATGATCCATGAAATAGGCATTACTGACTTTCTGTGCTTCCAAAACCATGTCAGAAATGACGAGGTCTTCGCTTGTACGATTCACTGGTATCTGATCAAATAATTACAGGTTTCTAAATGACTGAAATTTGTACTACAGTGTAGGTTCGGATGCGAAACGAATAATTTCAGAAACGATTAACATTTTAAAAAAAGAGTGCATCAAAATGCTCGTCGATCAACAACTATGGCCACATTATGCTTTTACAGTTTCAATCGTGATGAAAAAACCGACTAAGCGAAGATTTACTGAATTTGTGGTGTGCAGTGGCGTAAATTATTATCAGAGACACTCTGCTGATAATCTGAGTTTCGTTTGCTGTTTAAATAATCAAAGAACAACATCTATTCATCGATTAATCGACTTACTGCTTTGTTCTTCAAGGAAGGAAAGCGAAACTGGCAGCGAAGTCCATCACTTTAAATGTTCCTTTTACCATTCCCATTTGTTTTTTTTTTTATAAATTCTCAGCTGTAAATTTTTTCATTTCTAATTAACTTTAATGAATTGTCAAATTGTATTGATTTACCCACAAAACTAAGCTTTCTTCTCTTTACAAACCACATAACGACTTTACGCTGAAATTTGAAATGAAGTAGTATAATTTCTGCGGAACTAATTCGAAAAAAATCTCATGCTTTATAGACGTTACCATGTATAATTGAACCAAATTCAGATTAGTATGCAAAGCTGTGAGGAGGATCTGCAAAATCCCTACAACAATCTACTCAGAGCAGAGCCTTACAGTAATGAAAACCATCTAAACAGTGACGAAACAGTGAGGAGGTTTGTTGTTATATTGTTGTTGATACTGCTATTACTGCCACCTTGTCATCCTTGTCACTAAAGTTGCCATCTGTGGTGTTTTTAGTGTGAAGCGCGTTTAACTTAGCACTTCTATCACTGGTTTTTTGTGCACTATGACACTATTACTGTCGACTTGCTTGCCTTAAAAACTGCTATCGCAGCAGCATTTGCCCAGATATAAGCATAAACCTGAGGCTACATGATTCCTAGCTCTGAAAATGAATAAAGTCAGCGGCTATGGAGACTGGAAAAAAGTTGGTTGATTTCCGTTTACCCAAGTATTTGACGCCATGTGAAGTCAATTAAGCCATGAGAGAAGGAGACTATATGAGATTCTAGAGTGTGGAGTACCTAAAAGAGCGGACACTTTCTGATTTTGTCAAAAACCTAAAACTAAATAACCAGCTGAAAGTATTACAACCTTATGAATAATAACGCGAAAACACTTTACTCACAAAGTGATTGAAGAAGGTAACGATGACTGCGACTAGTCCACATTTAAAATCTTTATGTTTTTCCTGAATCTTTTTCTCAGTTTTCTTCACAAATCTCAATACTTCCAGCAGGAGCAGTGGAGAAGTTCTAGTCGACTCCACACAGCGGTTTACTACTCAGGTTAGTACTTCATTACGCAGCTGATCTATGGATTCATGTTTTTCTCGAAAAATGTGTGAGCCATGGCAAGCAAGACATCTGTAACGAGCATTGTGGTCTATTATTGCTTTCTGCAATTTAAAGCAAATCTGAGATCAGTGAAACTTACTTAACTATGGTATGAATAATCAGTAATATTTTACGAACTGTATTTGTTTGACTCAATGTGAGGATTGCCTTTTTTTTCCTGCTCACAGAGTGCGGGCGGTGCGAAGGTCGATTTGGTCTTTTTGAGGAGTTAAACGGGTCAAAGGAATCCGAATTTTTTTGAGACGTTGGCGAAAGTATCTGTAAAAAGTAAAAAACTATGCTTTAGCTTGAACATTGGTAAAGCTTGCAATGTTTTTTGAATTTAGAGCAAATGCAGCTAAAAATCAAAAGTTAAAAGATGGAGCGTTTAGTGTTCATCGCTCCTTAAGCGATGCGCCATACGTTCAGTGTCATGAAGAATCGCTTTAGGTATCCTCGCATTTACCTTCCACAAAAGCCTTCGTACAATTAACGTATTGCTTCGGTTGCGTGTGTGGCTAGAGGTCCACTGCTGCGCGTAAGCGGTGTATAATTCGATTCTGTACTCCGGGCTCACCAACCCTTCGATCACTCCGTGGCCGGTGAATTGGTATCAGATTTGTCTGAGATAGCAGTACTGACCTGATACACCGGTAAACTACGGCGTGCCATTATAAAGGCCAGATACGCATTCAATCACCTTGAACGATTCATATGAAGACGAATACATGGCGCATCCCTCAGAAATTGATCAACGCAGAAAACTTTACCCTTTAGCTTCAGCCGCTGCTCCAGAATTACAGCTCCTTTATGAATTTCGTATTATGTTGATCGTGACGATTCTCCTTGCAATCGTCGAGGTTCAACAGCTAAGGCGTTCCCTAAGGTATTCGTTGATTCAATGTGAGGGAGTGTAGAAGAGGGAGATCGAACTGATGCCGTGCTCATCGCATTGCTTCGTGATACATTGATCACTGATCGCTGCGCCACCCTACTAACGTTGAGTAATCAGCTACGGGATATATCACTTTATTTGATGCACCTCACAGTTTTTTCGCACTATACAGAACTCAGTACTTCAATCAATCACTTAGTTCTTCGCCCTCTTCTTGAAAATCGTAGAGTACTCGTTGAGCATTTTCTTGCATCTCGAGGATAGCGCGGATGTGGCGTTGTATGAGACGTTCGTAGTTGAATGCCGCAGAGTGCCAGGGAGTAGGGATAAGCCCTTCGCCACGACGAGCACGACATCCACTTGGCCGCGACCTTTATTCTCCCGTATATTGGATATGTACATATATATACATATATATATGTATATATATATACACTCAATGATGTAAAGTGATGTGCATAACTTTTGCATCAGACTGGACTCAAATTCGCATCTCACCCTTTTCAGGTGCTCTAACCCGTTTGCATTACCGACGCCCGTTTTACCACTGTATATATATATATATATATATATATATATATATATATATATATATATATATATATATTTCTATGGTCATTCTCGGTATAAGAGGGCGAATGAATAACCGAGCTCATTCTCCGGACAGGAACTTTTCAGAGGACTGTTAGTATTCATTGGAAAGCTTGGATTTCTGGTCGGAGCCGTAGGTGACTGGTTTCCCAAAACACAATTTTATAACTCTGTAATATTCAAAATAAAATTATGATGCACCACGATTCCGCGTTCTTTGTTCTTACCTCGCTTATATTTCGCTGGGCAAAACTCCTGTCTGAGAGTATTCATTCGATAGCACAAGCTTTGAAAAAACTCAAAAATGTGTTTGCTTTTTGAAAAAGTCTTTCTGAAAGTGATGTAAGAAAAAGAAAAAATTTGTGCTCCACACATCGTCTGATAGAGCTTTTTCTTTGGACTATCAGTAATCATTCGATAGTGTAATTAGATGCTGATTTCAACGTTGCGCTTATTTTCTAAAAAGACCATCTCTCTGCAGTGCAGCAAGGAGATTGCCACCCGCCAAAGCGAAAATTGATTGATGGTCGTGCCACATCTGTCCTCTCCCCGGCCCCTGCTATGATGTGGAATGGCCAGAAACGTCTTTTTGCTTATGTGAATCAATCTTATTTTTTCTCCTGCACGGCAGAGAAACAGTTTCTCTAGAAAATAAGCACAACCAAGCAATACTCTATCGAATGATTACTAATACTCCAAAAAAGAACTCTGCCTCGCGAGAAAAACGAGTGTGTGAAACACAGGGATTTCTTTCTACCACAACATCAAAAAAGCTTTTCGAAAGCCGACCACGTGGGGCTATGGCCATACATATAAGCCTTCGAATGATTACTAACGCTCCTATGAAAAGTTCCTCTCCAGCGAACGAGGTCGAATATTCATTTGTCCCCTATGACCGAAAAGCATATATATATATATATGTATATACATATATATATATATATATATATATATAATCTGTCAGCAGTTCTGAGGCATCAATAATATGCGTCGAGGATTGACAACTTTTTTTGAATCACAGACAATAAGTTCTTTGAGCATACCATTGCTTTGTTGCCTATAGGATATCAGAAATGTGTTAGGGACTGATAGCAAATATATCATATCTTCCGTTTCGGGTGTTTTCTTAAAACCACAGCTCAAATTTCAGTATGCCAAGTAATCATTTTTGAGCCACGCATGCCATGCGGTTCATCAAAAAAAGGGCTAACTTATGGAGCGCGATACACGTGTTTCGCCCTTGCAGCCTCGTCACTCGAACAGTTACCTTTTCTCGTCTTTTGCAATCCTGTGTGGCTGCTCAACTTCCCACACTAAGAGTTAGCAACGACGAACGTTTTACACTCTATGTCAAGTGAAATTATCACCAAACACAGAGTGTTGTACACTCGATTGTTCTTGGCTAGTATATTTACTATATCATATCTTTCGTTTCGAGTGCTTTCTTAAGACCACAGCTCAAATTTCAATATGAAAATAATTATTTGTGAGCGACGCATGTCAAAAGACGAGAAAGGGTAACTGCCTGACTGACGATAATGTCGAAACAAGTGTATCGGGCTTTATAAGTCAGCCCTTTTTTAACAGACCACATGATAGGCGTGGCTCAAAAATGATTATTTGGCATGATGGCGAGTACTTCGAACAATGTTGTTGGGCACCTTTAATTGTTGATGCTAATAAAGTTGGCGTTTATTACTCTACTGTCGAAACCTATAAGACCTAAATATATATTTATATACACATATGTATATGCATGAGCGCATGTGGCGCAGTGGTTAGAGGTGCCCTGCGTCGCACACGAGGTCAGTGGTTCTATCTCGCGCTCATGACTCACCAAGCCATCCATCCCTCCGGGGTCGGTAAATTGGTACCAGGCAGGTCTCAGACTTGTCTGGGAGGACAAGCGGCACTGACTCGGCTCAGCGAGAGGCCACCGCGAGTCATTGTAAAGGCCAGATGTGCATTCAATCACCTCAAACGAAGTTAAAAATTGAAGTCGAATGCATGGCGCATCCCTCAGGAATTGATCAACGCCGAGAGCTTTATCCTTTATCCTTTATGTATATGCATATATGTGTAAATGTGTGTATATGTATATATTTACATAAGCCCTAATATTCGATTGTTTTTTAAGGTCTAGCTTAAATTAATACATCTTGGCTTTAAATTTTCTTTCAAAAATCTGTAATGAGCACTTTCTCTCTATCTTTAATCTGTAATGTTTGTATAGTGATACGTTTCTCGGGCTAACAATCGCGTCATTTGCGCAGTGCCCTTCACCTGTGCCATTCCCTTTCGGTGGCGAACCCCCCTCACACAGAGGTATCATCGAGGGACTCGTTACACCGACTGCCAAGTGAAAATCACTTCACCAACGGGTAACATATCAATGCGTGTCCAATGATATGATAGTCGGACTTTGCAGTGATTAGAAGTCGATTTGCCCAAGGCTGCTATTTTCATTATGCTTTACTTGAAGGGCCTTGAAGGGAAGGATTTTCACTTGAAATGCGGTGTACCGCGCTCGTCGACAATATCTCTATGTAAGGGGGTTTTCTCTTAAGAGAATCGGCCCGGGCAAAGAGCACTGTGCAACTGAGAAGGTTGCTAGGCTGAAACCACGTGTATTGCACTGTTTAAGTACTTGTAACAAACCCTAGGAAAAGCTTAAAATTTGCTGTTAAGACGTATATTTTGAGCGAGGTCTTAGGAAATATATATATATATATGTACATATATATATATATATATATATATATATATATATATATATAGTGAGAGAGAGAATCTTTTCTTAAGTTTTGACACTAGGCTGGACACAGCTGCTGACGCGGTACTTCTCTGCGCGTTACTATGCCTGAAAAAGCGATGATGATCGCGACAACTTATCCGCCTCGCGCGCGGGCATGTGATTTGCCCAAAGACCCGCTTACTCACTCATGCGCAATCAACATGTTTTACATGCTGAGTTGCAGATAAAGGGTTTCTTAAAATATAAGCTTAGCGTTTGAATCAGAAACCAGTGCGCTATTTAGTGATTAGTGATATTCCAAAAGAGAGCTCTGTCCCGCTTCTGCAGCGCAACAAATCTCCTCTTGTAGTAACGCCAAGAAAAGGCTTTTTCGAAAACCGGCAACGTGGAGCTTTAGCTTGAAGCCTCAGCTTCAAAATGATTGCTAACACTCCCATGAATAAATCCTCTCTAACGAATGAGATAGCTTTTTCATTTGGTTTTTTTATAATCAGAAAGGACCCTTTGACAGCTCCAGTCTCTACTGCATTTGAAGGTTTTCCCTAAGCTGAAATGAGCAAGAGGAATAAGTGATATATTTTACATTATCGTATGGTTCACTTGAAGAATGTTCCAAAAACTTTTCTTCATTACACATCCAATATTTGCTTCATTTCCTCCAACTCTCTTTGGTATAGAGTTGGGTACAAAGACTAGGAAAGTGAACGACTTGATGCCCAAACAGTATAGATATCTCTTTTGCTTAAGCAACGCTGTATTTATAATTCTTTATTCATTTGCCTCTCAATCCTATATGTAAGAGGTTCAGTTAGTGAGTTAAGATCTGGTATTTGGTTCTCCGGATTTCCGGAATTGCTTCGCGTAGACAGAATGCTGTACAGTTCGTCATTGCAGCGCACTTCTGTGTGAGAGAAACCGCCTTCCATCATTGTTTCGATTCCCATAAATATTTGTTTATTACATGATCCAACTCCCAAATGTCGGCATGTACCTTTCGTAGAGATCTCTTGCCTTCTTGCACCTGAGCATTACGTCACCTTGAGCACATCCTGTCGTTATCAAAGATTAGAATAAGGTTTTGGGTGACATTTTCTTCTTTGAGGCCACATCCGAAGATGGTCTTCCTAAGACAGTGAATGAGGAGCTATCGAATAGTGAGCAGCCTAAAATACGTCTGACTTTTGATTCTAGAGATTTATGTAGGCATACTTCTTCTCATAATTTGTACGATTATCAGATTTATAGGTCTGCAAAAAGTTGGTCCGAGAGCTATGCTTGCAGCTGCGGTGCACCATGTTTTGTAGGTGTGCAATGTTGTATGATCGGTCACGAATGATTCCTAGGAGTCGACAGGCTCTTTTCACTCAAGCATTACGTCTCTCTGAACATTTGTATGCCGTTCAGCGCATGGTGTGAATCCGAGTGACAGCACTTCTTGATGTATCACTGATCATCTCTCATTTCGAATTATATTGCTCCTCATGGTTCGAGTCACTATCCAAGGGCCATCATCTGTGACGAGTGCATTGTTCGCCACGCTGTTATTGGCTTCGTCACCTACATAAAGCACCTAAATATAGTGCTACTGACTAGTGGCAAAGGTTACAACGATGAGATACGTTCGTAGTTATGTATATTAATAATAAAAATAAAGTGATCAAACCGTAGGAAAAAAACTGAGCAAGGCTGTTTCACAACCATATAAATATCCCTTTTTCTGAAGTACACAAATAATCGAGAAAAAAACATTGAAGATAATCGATGAGTGGTTTCTGTAATTGCGCAGAATGTGACATTCCTGAGTGTTGACTGACATTCCTAAGTTTTGACTAATCTTAGCACAGGCGTTATCACTTCCACTGGATCTCATGCGAAACAGATTGAATATAACAAAATAGTGTTTCTAATAGACAATATGTTCAACCATCATTTTCACAGCAACACTTGCCTGTACATCTCAAGACTTGGAAACCTGATTGTTGCAGAGAAATAGCATTCTAACAGACAAATCAAATTAATATATGAACCCTGACGGAAACACCGTCGAAGGAGTTCTAATAGTACTATCAAGAGTTCTATCCACGACACTACCGCCAGTCCTGTCAATGAATCCTTTCAAACGTTGCTACCACGCTATCTTACGCCCATATTTCTCTGCCTCGTTGTCACAACATCTCCTTTGAATAAATATCTCATCAAGAACTGTGGTTTTACGTCTAGGCACAACAGTTTCAGAGTCAATCCCAAGCAAGTAGCATCGTATGAAACGTGCAGCGTCATTTTGCCAAATTGTTTATTCCTTTGCAAAATCACTGTGAAAACTTTTGGCTGTTGTATGGAATATGAGTAAAAAGATATCGAAACCAAAGGATATACGTTGCAACAATAGATTTTGAAGGTTCAAAATCAGAATGTAATAGTTTATTAATAATTTGTTCTTAGTTGTTTCTACTACCGATAGCCTTATTGAGGCCTCTTCTATCACATGGTAACATTTACTGCCGATCAAACCCTCTGCAGTAGCGACAAAAATCAAAATTTCATTAAAAAAACTACTGTATTGCCGTTGGAGCGTGCCCCATCCACTCGGTGACCGCATTGCGTGCCAGACGAAGTATCAACACGGGAATCAAAGGTTTGAGCATCGTTAGAGGTGATTAAATGCGTACCCGACCTTCACAATGGCTCACGGTGGATCTACCGATGTATGAGCCAGTATTGCTATCCTCGCAGATAAGTCGGTTACCAAACTGCCTACCTCGAAAAGTTGGAGAGTTGGGTGATTGGGATACGAGATTGAGCCAAAGACCACTTGTATTGAATCGCATCTCTAACTACTGCGGTACACACGAATTCTTGGTTCCCTACGAAGAGAAATGGCAAACTATGAGCACAGAATCATGTACCGTCTTCTTTACTATTGTATTGACATATATATTGCCGCTAATTCGATTGTGAAAAGCTGATTTGTTGTACAAACATAATCGACGTTTGAAGCGCAAAATTTTAGATAAAATGAATTCTCTGGAATCATCATTCACACCTGTTAATCATCACTTTTAGCAGCTACCAACATCTGTCGAACAAATCCACGACACAGCAGGTTTATCGGATACGGGGGCAGCAGCCCAAAAGAGATATCCGTCTTTAAAATACTCCTACTCGATACTTTTGAAGAAAAGCGTTTCAATCGTTTCACCATCGGAAACCGCGGAGCAGGTAAAACTGTTAAAGATCTGATTTTAGAGGATTTTTGTCATAGAGATGCGGTTAAAGATAATATTTTTTGAACGCTGATCTTTTCTTTTCAATGTGGAATGGAAGAGCTCTTCATAAATCTAACTTTTACTGATAGTAATCAGAACGGCCATCTGCACCAGTAAGATTTCATCTAACTTCGATTTCATCAGAGACTGGGAAATGTTACTGCTGATGCGTAGTTTTTTTGAAATATAAACGGACGACGTGCATTCCATCAATCATGCGTGGCGCCACAAGTGGCCAACATTGCGTTCAAATGGGACATTTCATTCCTCATAGTTTATCTTGGCAGAGAACTATCTACGAATCTGTATTCAATCGATAATTTATCCAATGTAGATGTTTTAAGCAGGCTTAAGGGGGAAAATCTGTATTTTCTGCATTTAGAAATATAGAAACAACTTCTTTCCGAGCTTTGATATCCAAAAAAGTCGCAATGTTAAATACTAGATGTCGTCCAAAGTGCCAGAGAGTGCCAGAGAACGCTAGAAAAGCACTTTGCGGGCGTTTTGTGAATTCTGAAGCACTACACAGATGTCTTTCTTACATGATCCATCATCACAATCTACTGTGCCAATTACAGTATTTCTTGCACTAGATTGGTTTCTCGGATTCATTCTTCAGAAATGTCTTTGACTATTTACGTAGTTTCGATTGCTGCTTTAGGGTTTCTCCATCTTTATGAATATCGCTCAGTGCTAGTTGGGGCGATTCTCTTTGAAATCTCAGATGTAGCCATAAGACAATCGCTGACTGATTGCAAAAGAGTATTGGGGAAGGCAACGAACCAACAGCTTGTTTCATGATACACTATTTACTAAGCTCTGTGATATTTCCACCTTTTTTACCGATCATGGCAGTCTTACTCAATATATCGCTACGTATGAATAAGTTGGTTTTAAGGATCATTTTTGGTACCTCAGTAGTATTGCCAGTAATGAGTGGCATTATTTATCAGAGTTTGTTGGGAATATATTGAGATAGATGAACTGGTTTTGTGCCGATAGTAAACCGCATACAAATAGCAATTCAGTGCTCCCAATTATAACGCCTTTTACACTATTCAATGAGTGTGCATTATTTTTTTTTTATCTCTAAGAGAAGCAAACGTCGAAGTGAAGCCTCTGATTTCATCAAAATAAACATGGAATAGAATCGATATGTTCGGAATCACAAATGACACACTCCCGATCGACCAACGGAGAATCATCGTCAGCTGTTTACGTAACATAGCAATCTCGGGAATGTTCATTTGTTTCACATTTTCTTCTCACAATCCTATCGATTATTTTACTTTGTCGAAAAAACTCTAACAGCTATAGTCGATTATGAAAAATCGAAGCTGTTCGTACAGCTGATTTTCAAAATAAACATTTGAACCCATGATCAATATTAGTCTTTCCACTACCCACCAACTTTAGTGTTAGTGACATTTTTACTGATTTTTTTCTCCTATTTTCATAATAATGGCTTTATTTGGATTTGTTAGAATTAGATTTATGCTCTTCTTCTTTGCGTTCTACAGAAAAAGCTCTTCTTTATAACGTCAAATCACTATACTAATAAATTATCATACATAATCATCGGCACAGGATCTTCATTGTCTGTAACAGATGTAGTGAGAATTCGTCTCAGAAATTTTTTTTTCCTTTTCTTCCTGCAATTTTCATCGACGCAGGTGGCTTCATCGTTTGATATCTCCACTACTTTTTGTCTTTCATGAGTAAAGACAACAGTGCTACAGTAAACTTACTGGATTTTCATCAAAAACCTTCTCCCGGCTTCTTCTACTAGTCAAAGGCAGCTTAGGCTCTTTATTCACTGGCACTCCTCTTTATTCTATGACGATATCTATTGCTATTCGCTATCGATATTGTTGCATTTTATGATTCAGTTCATAGTTCATAAGCTCAGTATAGTGATGTAGATTCTTCAAAATTCTGGAAAAAATCCAGTATTTTCCAGCGAAAAGAGTTGACAGATATGGACTCACTTGACCGATCATTATCTGTCGATGAACCCGACATTGTATACAACGAAACGACACCACTATTGAATGCATGCAGGTGTGTTCTTTATAAGTTTTGTCAACAAAAAGAAAGAAGCAGTGCTTAGTAAGACGCTTATATTTGTTAGTCGCTTTGCGGACGATATCGCTTTGCGGACGATAAAGATCATTCTAGCTTTCAAAGTTTCAAAGGTCTTTCTTGCTAAAAAAAGCTTTTTATTCAAAATTCAAGTAATCGTTCAAACGCTTAAATCTCGGCAATTCTGACACTTTGTTGATTTTCAAAAAGCCCTTCGTAGTACGTTGTAACACCAAACATAGGGTTATATTTCACACTTGATTTGCCTTACTTGCTTAGCTAAAGTGTGTGGATCGTTTTATTGAGCCACATACCAAGCTCTTTTGATAGCCCAAATCTCGGCAAACTAGAAGCTTGAATTGGTTTTCAAAGAGGTCTTTATAGCCTGCTGTGGGAGCGAAAATGATATTATGTTTCACATTTGGAGTTTTCTTCGCACAAAAGACTTATACATGCAAAACATATACAGACTTGTAGGGAAAATCTTGTTCTATCGAAGTTGTATAGAGAACCTAAATATTTCCGGAAACGATAAAAAATCCTTGCTGAAGAATCCTGATCGCGCGCCACTGGCGATATCGATCTACTGCTGTCTTTTAAGAATTACGTAATGAACTGTTATTTTATGTAAAAACCGTAAGAAGAAGTCAAAACGTCAGATTTGATTGATGGTTTCCTGATAACAAACTAACAACAATATGATTGGTCTATGGCAATACGTTGCTGTATTGTTTGATCACCGTTCGGTTTAGAAATTAGTAAAGGTTTTCGAAAAAAAAAACAGTAAAACCATATAGAAGTCTCCGTATGTTACTTTTTACGACTTATGAAAAGGCTTTCATCAACAGCCAGAACTTACATAAACAGCAGTTTAAACATATGTAAACCGTTTTGCTTTATTTTTCAGCTCATTACCAGCAGTTACTAATTATGAAAGCACTCAACTCGATTTTCCCGGTCCATCAACTACTAGTCAATCTGAGGTAGGAAATCCAGTTCTATAGAAAGTTTTGTGATAATGCATACTTCATTTATCAAAGCGGTCTTGAAACATTCCTCGTTAAATTTCTCCTGAAGATATTCCAAATATAGTATATTATCGAAAATGCCTATTTATTTAGAGGTTTCTCATTTTTTAGTGAAAACGTTCTCTTGTATCACCACAAAATGTTATCGTAAGCTTCCAAAGTTGGCTATTTTGATTGCTGATTTGCTCAATTTCTTCGTGACCAATGACTGCTCTTTCCTAAAACCCACAGCACCAATAATATTATAAAGCGACTTTATTTTTTGCACTTTACTTTCTGCATTGTTCTTTGTGATGCTCGTCGCGGCGTGCGTGAGGCCAACTCGACCCCTTAACACACTCCGGTAGTCAACAACGAGCACCCTATGGAACGTCACAGGCAGACTATCCTTGAGATACGTCGTCGATAACTATGTATAAGGAGTGTGACGCTCCCGAGAGAACTGACTATGAAAAGATCGACAGACGACGGGTTCTGCCCGGCTGATGAGTCTGTAAGGACGAAACACGTGTCTCGGGCTGTACAAGAGCCCTTACCAGACCACATGACATGTTGGCTCAAATAATAATGAAAGGATATCCTTGAGATTTCCACAAGACGTGCTCAACCAGTATTCTAAGAAGTCCAAGGAAAAGGCGAAAAAACGATGAATGCTAAAAGTACTGGGATCTGCACAATGAAAAAAACCATGTGAAGACGGATCAATAGTGTTCAAAAATATTATTCTACAGGTTGGATCGAGACCACCTAGAAGACCTCGTCGAAGATGTGTCACTCAGCGGTCATTGGAAACACGAAAAATGAGGTAATTGTCCTTGGCAATTGTCTTTCTTCGTTTTCAAATTGTTTTCAAATGAAGAAGAAGGACTACTTCCCTAACGTATGAGAGGCGGTGGAGTTCTCACTCGTTAAAAAGATGTATGTAAGCTTGTATGGGGCCCAGACGTGTGTGTATGTGGGTGCCTGGTGTGTATACACGTGTATGCCGGCGCAGAGTGGGGAGGTGTGTTCGCTCGACACGTTGCATTGTCCTGGTTTTATGTAATGTTGCGCAATCTGAGTTTCTCTCTCCGAAATCGTCTATTGTCTAAAGTTCACTAGCTGTGGCTTCGTTGTTTGCTTCGTTTTTTCTTATTTTTGTTACCTATAGAATCTACTATTTCATGTTTACTGCACCATACATATATAGGAGTAGTAGGTTCTGGGTAGCAAATTCATCTCATTCATCATTTCTCGCGTTTTTCGATACTAATCCGTTCATAACATGTGTCGTATAATTTCAAACATTTCACGCGCCTTGCCGCTACCACATTGTGTACACTTGGTGCGTAGCGGAGTGACTAGTTATAGTGATGTATCATAAGGCAAGGTCATAATCGAGGCTCTAGTTCGGTCCCTTACCTCAACAGTCTCTTACAATCAGTCGTTTGAGTGCCTTAGCTCGGTTACCTCTACGAATGCAAGGAGAATCGTCTTGAGCGGTATTCTACAGCATTGTGAAGAAGGCGAAACCCTCAAACAGCAGTCAAGCACTGCGTGAATTATGAATCCGCGCATTCAATCATAACGGGTCGCGTGAAGTGAAGAATTAATCTTGAGTATAAAATGTGTTGTACGTGACTTATATTTGTTCTTTTCTCCTCTGCCATTGTGTATCACATGTCGTAGTTGATAGCGTTTTTATATATTTATGCCAATTAATCAGTAACACCGGTACACACCTATCTGATAATTCAGTCACTCTAAAATAGCGGGAAATTCCTCATCTGCATGACTAATATATGTATGTATTTGTCTATACGTGTAGTGGATGCTCTGTGACGCACACGTTCGTTAGTTCTAGCTGGCGCCATAAACTCAGCAAGCCATCCATCTTTCCGTGATCGGCAATCTGTTACCAAGTTTGCCTGGAAGCATAGATGGACTTGATATATCGGCATGTCGTGGCCGATTATTGTATAGTCCAGAAATGCATTCTTTCATGGAGCCTCTTGGATTAAAATGTATGGGCTCCTTAGTGATGTGTGTATGTTTATATATTTGTATATATGTATGTATATATGTTTATATATGTATACATGTATATATATGTATATATGTACACATATACATATATATATATATATATATATATATATAATGTATAATGTCGATATCTATACGGCATATGTTTCTGTTAATTTGTCGTGTTTGTCAAGGAGATCTCGGCGACAGAGTAATCACAAAAGTCGACTTGTCATCGGGGACAATACAGTTCAGTATGGTCGGTGTCAAGTACGTGGTAGGCGGTCTTCCATACTGTCTTGATTAGGCATGATAGTCAAGTTGTCCTGGTTCATATGACCGATACGATCAGCTGCACTCAAGAACAAAGTTCGGCAAAGTTCTAGAACGTTCACAGAACCCTAGAACGAACGGTTCCACTTCAATATACGATGTACTTTTACGGTTCTCTTTTCGTTTCGTTTCTATCTTTTTCTTTTGAAAATCTATTGATACTCACATTCGTAATAAGGTTTAACACTAAATCCTTTCATAAATTGTTTGCCGTTATTGAACCTGAATTGGACTTGATTCAAGTTTCGAAGGTGTCTGAAATTGAGTGTGTAGAAAGCGTTAGTTGGAGATAAGCGAATAGTTTTGGAATTTTTTAAATGTGATCATGGTGCTGCCAATTATCTGATGCTCTGTAAGTAAAGCTCAAAGAGTTAATGATGAAAGATGCTAAATTTTAATCAGTGATAATATTCACATTTTGATATGATCTGCCAACTTTGAGCGCAATTTTCAACATACCGTTGTCTGTTGTTTAAAGCAATAAAAAAGGCGAGGTGGTGTAGTGGTAGAGCACGCGTCACCAGTATGGATGAAACGCGGGTTTGGTTCCCGCCTGACCATGTTTTTGCTCATCACTCAACTCTCTTAGGTATATACGAAGCATCATATCACTTGTATCACCTGTCGGCCCGTTGATCGTCGAGTGGCTCGAGCGGGCACCAGAGTATCTAGCAAAAGTGCTAGAAACGAAACATCGTAACACTGCGAAAAATGCAGTAAAAATACTATAAACTTCGAGTATTAGTTATTACAATGGCTGTCAGCTCAACTGGGTTTATAAAGTGAAATCGCGTACCCAACCAACCTGTTAAAGGTTGGTGGCTGATAGCTAGCATTGAAATGTTGATGAATGAGTGGTCGGACAATTGTGCTTGTGTGGTGTAGTGGTAGAGCACGCGTCCACGGTATGAATGAAACACGGGTTCGATTCCCGCTTGAGGCCGTGTTCTTGCTCGCCACCCAACGTCATGGGTATATTTTGAAAAAATAGAAAAATCCAGGGGTCTTTTTTATGGTTTGTTTTTAGAAAGCGTCAAAATAACCTTACCTTGCACTGTCGTAAGCTTAATCTTCAATAATTTGCACATATTCGCGTGCTTTGTACGTGTTGACGCATATGGATGATGTATGAATATATGCGTGCGCATATAAATGTGTGTCATCATATAAAATACAATTTTAATGAGGAAGGTATAATACGATTTCACGTGATCTCCGCCAGGTGGTCTCCACTTACAAAACTCAGTGGGAAGACTTATAAAAAGCGGTGAGTATGTTGAAGGCTAGCTTTTTTTTGATTGATGCAACTGAAATTTGGGTCTGATGAGTTTTTCTAAAATAGTAATGGAGGTGTTTGGCTGACTGGATTGTGGACAACCTGATATTTCTAAGCTCTGAAGAAAGCGAAACTGCCGAAATGTCACCACTTTGAATGAGCAGTGTTATGAAACGTCGTGTCTGGCTTAAGTAGAGAATAAGGAATTACTACTGAAGCATGCCGAGGTTAATAGATAATCGATCTTGGGAATGAAATATAATTTTTAGCAGCGTCATTGCTACTAAATTTGAAAATGTGATCATCGTTGCCTCGGCAACGTAAACTTTCGTATCCTTTGTTTTCTCTCTTTTCTTCGTTTTACTGTTATTATTATCATTATTACTATTATTATTACTTTTGATATTCCTGCTATCATTGCTAGTTTTATAGCAGCTTGTTGTTGTTGTTGTTGCGGTTATTGTTATTGTTGTTCGTGAAACAAGAGTAATGTGAAGGAAAAGGTTGCATAGATTGGACGAGTGTTCTTTGATTACAGTATAGTGATTATGTGTTTCATCATCGTTAATTTATGTGAGATTTTGATGCTTAAATTACTTGAAATCTCTCGTCTATATCGGAAAATGTTTATGAAGAGAGAGAGAGAGAGAGAGAGAGAGAGAGAGAGGGACAGAAAGAAAGAGAGAGAGAGGCGGACAGAGAGAAAGAGAGAAAGAGAGAGAGAGAGAGGCAAAGCATATTTGACACGGACATATTTGACTTGTTACCCAAACTGAGAATATCATGTTAATGGAATAACAAAAGGAAAATTGGAACAACAGCTTTTGAGGTGGGCAATCGAAAATTGTTGCATTTTGTAAGGAGATTTCATATAAAAAAACGGAACTTTACGGTAATGTAGACATAAATGCAATCAACTAAGCATGAGTTCATTTGTGATTGATGGTCGTTTTGAGGCTTCAAAAACGGTACAAAGAAAAGTTTCCATATGGAATGATGATTGATAGACAAAATGTTCAGTGATTTCAAAACGAGTAACCAGCGCAATGTGATTTTGGTCGTTTTTAGTTTGTTTTCTTCCACCACAAATGATCATTTGAAGTTTACTATTATTGCCTCTCACTGTGTTTTTTTTTTCCTTTTCAGAATTGTTACGTTCTTTATCCTCTTTTTTTTTCTTCTTTCCTTTTTGAAGGTATCTGCTCGCTATAAATTTTTGCTGTGATACTTTTCATTTGATCTTGTATCCCTCGCTGATACAAGAATAGTGTGAACGAGTGACTTATGTACTCCTCATTCAGCAGAGTGGTCAGAGTTACACAAGAAGGAAGTAATTTTACTCTGAAAAAATTGATGAAAATGAAATTACTATGTAATGCCACCTATGGACTTGTGTTATTAGGTTTTTCGTAAAGCGAAGCATGATTTGTAATTTCATTTCTCTTTTTCTATTGCGATACTATTACATGTAATTACAAGGCTCATTATGTGCACTTTAGGTCTACAAAGCTGAATTACAACAGTATTTATGACAAATTTTGAAAGGTTGGATTTTTGAATAATAGCACGGTCGTCTCAACAGACTCACTTTCATGATCTCAAACTCGGCCGTAGTGCAATATATACAGCGAGAAACACTAGTATTGTATGGAAGCAAAGTGTTAACGGACACACGGTGCAGCGTTGGTTTAAAAAATTCTTCGCAAGAAATTTGACTTTGAAGGTAAGAGAGGTTGCTGATGTCCTGCCAATGATGACGAAAATTTGTAAGTTTTAGTTAAAGCAAAAACACGCACAGCTTTTCTTGAGATCGAAGAGCTCAGCGCAAGCATTTCACCAGTTTTTGAGCATTTAGAGAAAACTGAAGTCGACGGAACTCGGCAACTGTAGATTATGCGAACTGAATGACAATGGGCAAGAAAAACGTCGCTGTGAAATATCTTCAGCGGCTCGTCTGCCATAACCAAAAAGAGCCTTTTCGTTCCAACGTGAAGCGACATGCGAAGAGAATTTTTCCCTCCATGACAAACATAACGATTGCTTGTGTGGTTGAAGCCCCGTAGCATTTTTCAAGGTTGAAAATATACCAAGAGGCCATTTTGACAGTTTAGTAGTCCGTAGCTTGTTTATCCATGGAGGCTCTCTGAACCTGGGTGAGACGATTACTGCGAAACGGCGAACTACGACCAAAATTTTAATACACCAGAAACTTCAACGATTTGGTATTTTTGGTCGGCAAAGGGAGATCAGACGTTCATGATAATGAGCAGTTAGACGTCGTAGTGCGTATCATCAAGTGCTCTAGCTCGATCTTTCGCCTTACCTTTTCCAAGCATCTGTAAAGTTTCTGCGCTTGAAATGCTTCAGAAATCAAACTAGACCAAAACTGCCTTTCACGACTTCATCGCTCCTCACAGGACGTCACAGTTTTATGCAACAGATTACCTAAAATTTGTTCTTGTTAGTGAAAATATGTGCCTAATAATGACTTTAATTTTTATAAGTCGTCATGATCATTTCCTTTCACTTTTTGAGTGGTTTTCTCTTCTAATCTTTTCTTCTTTGTTCCTTCCATCTATTGTACAATGTTGGAGTTCTTCCTAACTATGACTAATCGTAATTTGAAAATTCTTTTGTGCTGCAGCGGGACACAGCAAGTGTTATTCAATGAATTCTATCTAATATTTTTGTTTCCTTGCAGTAGTAATCATGCCCAAGGGTGTAAACAGGTAGTTGGTCGAACGAAGTCGTGTACGTCGTGCACGTTTTAGTGCACGTCATCGTACACGTAGTTTACACTAATGGACTCACAAACTTGTGAAATTTGTTATCTTGCGGCTTGTTTTTACCTTCTTCAATCTAAAATTCAATAGAGCACTTGACTAGCGAAGACCGTCACTTGAAATGAAGATTGGTTTTTTGTGCACCGTTCATGAAACACAATTCAATTTCAGCTGCTGATTAAGTATTGGTGTCATACTTCTTAATCACTTCCATATGTTACTTGATCGCTTAATTGTTTTATTCTTATGTGCTGGCAATGTCGTGATATGGTCTAAATTCAGGGACCCACTTTTTTAAAACTTGGGTATGGCAAAGGTTGTTGTTGTTGATCAGGAACCATTGCCAGAAATATCACAAAAGTATGAAAAGTTACTGAAAACGGCAAGTTTCGAATGCAAAGATAGGTAAAAACGGCTTTATTTTTTTCGAATTCCTTTATATATACATTAGAACAATATGAAGCCATTCTCGTAGAGTGAAAGAATGTGTGGAAAAGTGAGTACTTTTCCACTATGTGTCTCAACTTCATTTTCAAAAATTTAGGCCATACATTGCTTCACCTTTTATGCCAATCGCCACAACACTGTCAATTCCTTTGGAACGTCGACCTCCCAGTTCACCAAAGCTGCCAAGAAAGAACGCGGTTTTCGCTGCTGGTGCTAAACCTGATGATGCTCTATTGTCCGGCGATGAACGACGATCTCCAACGACTACTGACGAGTGAGTATATTCCTCAAGCAAAAAATTGTTTCTACGACAACATAGACGAAATCCTCTTTTCCTGCTTTTGTTAATTGATGACTAATTATTTTCAATCTTCTTCTTTTTTCCTTATCTGTGAGGAAAGTTAGAAGTTTTCGGATTCTTAGCTCTGTGGAACGACAATCAGGTAATTACTCTTTTTCCTGAAAGACCTCAATGTTCTGTAACCTATGAGTCAATGGATTAAGTCAGTTTGGCGTCGTTTATAAGGGGATTTCTATAACGATTTGAGTAATCGCCACTACATGTTCTTTCTTCATTCAAGTGTTTGAGTCTCGCCCATGGTTCTCTTTTTACTTTCAAATTTTTACCTATTCCGTTTCTTTGCTCTCTATAACTGAAAAAATCTTGTGACAAGACGTCAAAGAACTATCTTATACGAAAAAACTTTCGATAAGCCAAAAAAGATGCAACTTTGTGCGCATTCCTCGTTTTGTGTGAAGTAAAGATACTAGCAGAATTTGTTGGTACTATAGGCACACCACATAGTATTTTTACTTGGTGCAATACAATTTGGGTGCGAAGAAGCGCAGACGTTAGATATACCGTGGAACATATGCGCTACAGATACTGGTTCGATTCTTTCACCATCAACCAAGCTGCTTCATCACTCGTAGGAAATTTATACCAAATTTGTCTCAAAGTATGTGGTTTACTGTTTTGATCCATCGCAAGTTCACTGCAAGTTACTTTATAGGCGATATGTTCACTCAGTGCTGTTGCAGTGCTTGATGGATTTGAATGAACAATTCACCTTAGGGGATATTTCAACGCCAATCTTTGCAATTCTACCTCCAGGAAAGGGCAAATTGTTGCGCAGTTGATTCACAAAGGATCTTTCTATTCATGCAGTTTTGTTCATTTACTAGCCCTTGAAATTGTTAATTTTTCGCCTAAGTAAGCGCCTTTTCCATTATTTACCATTGTGGTCTCGACTCGAGCGAATCAAATCCGAACGTAACCTAACGCAATGTAATATTTCAAAAGTGTTGTATTTGACTAAAGGACATTGGTCATATCTATACTGTCATTTAGTGTAACAACTTCGTGATAAATGGACCGACATGTGTTGACATTAGTTGTAGCTGTCAATCAAATATGTTTACGATGATCGGACCATGAAAAAAGTGATTTAAGTGAGAGCTCAATAGCAATCTGCGAGAATTTATTTCCACTTGTTTAGCACAATATTTCGTACTTATGATTATTGCTACTCTTTTTAAATATAGATATTTCCCATCTAGTTTCTTCAATCTGAGCAACTTTTAATTTCATTTTGAAATAATTCTCTAGTTATCCTGTCGATTACATTCTTCTCAAACGGCCGGTCGACTAACCACAGGAATCGTTGCCACCGCAATCCAAGACTCATCGCATCAAACCTCTATCCAAGTCATACAGGCTGGTAACACCATATAGTTAGGCCCAGGTGTGCTCTAGCGCTTACCTTTATCCTGTCCTACTAATTATCCTATAGATGCGCCTAAAGATGATGTTAGTTCCGCAGACTGCAACTATATCCGCATGAGAATTCGACCACCTCACTCGGATATGGTTGCAACTTTTCGTTCCCTTTCTTCATGAAAGTTCTGACCACGGCGCTGTTATTGTTTATGGACACTTCACATCACGTGATATAGTTATTTACCACTCTTGTCCAACCCTTGCCCAGACACGTGTTTCATATGTATACATATATATATAAACACACTTCATTTATGCACATATACACGATGTGGAAAATGTTCTGCCAAGTTTGTACTTTGTTGATTTAAACACTGATATAATGCTTTTTTCACCAATTCCGATAATCTTATTGAATTCTTTCGTCAATTTTCGTATAGCGTCTGCTTTACTTATTTGTCTATCGTCAGCTGAATTTAAGCTATGGATCTCAAAAATCAACATATTGCTTGCACAGAACGGGAATGAAAACGGTCGATATTGTTAAAATAACTAGGTTCAACCCAAGAAGTGCCAATAGATCCATGAAACGTTTTAGAGAGAATGGAGGGATTAAGGTCCGTCGTCTAAAAGGTCGTCTAACCACCGCGTCTACTGCGGAAAACATTCATAAGATCCGTTGCCAGATTCATCAAAATTCGGAGAGTTCGATACGCCACATGGTAAAGATGCTTTCGGTGAGTGAGCGAGCGTCTAAGATGCTTGCGGTGAGCGAGCGGGGCGCCCGAAACATTATCAAAAGTAAGCTGAGGCCACGCAGCTATAAAATCTCTCGTGTCCTCTTTTTAGACAGAATGATGAGGAAAGAACGGCTTTCAAAACCTCGCCGAAGGATTCCTTTCATAGCTGGAGACCGTTTCTTGAAGATTTTTTACAGATGGGAAGATATTCGCAGTCAAACCGCTCCATAATCGCCAGAATAAACGTCACCTTCTCAAGATGGGTCAGTAAAAGTTTATAGTTACAAAAACCATGGGCGGCAGTCATTTTTCGGCCTCAGTGATGGTCTGCGTCTGCATTTACTCCACCGGAAAGACACGGTTGCTCTTTATCAGCAGAAAACCAAATCAACGCTGTCAGCTATTAGCAGCAAGTTTTAGGGGCCGTACTAAAGCCTGGAACACTCAACACTTTGGCGCCTAGGGATTTACGCTCCAGGACTGGCCCGTACGCAATCTGCCCGCTCAACGATTTCCATTTGTCAAGAGCTATTTTGTCTTTCGGGACAAGGCATTTCGTCGTCAAACTCGCCGGATCTCCACCAAATGGACTACTCGTGTGGTCCATACCGGAGGAAGAAGTTTCCCCTTTTTGCTACGCTGACATAGAGGCTCTTGAAACGGCTTGGCACAGCATGGAGCGAATTTACGGTGGAAACGTGAGTATGCGTCGTTGGAAATTTTCGCAAGCGGCTTCGTAAATGTGTAGAGGACGAAGGAGACAATTTTGGTGATTTGTTGAGTACGTTTTTGTTTATTATTATAATTGCCGATCTAACAAACGTATTTATTCCTTTAATTGAATGAATTCATTTGTTTATGCAATAGAAATATCTGAAATAAAATTGACAGAACATGTCCCACACCCTGTATATACCATACACAAATCCCGATTTTCCTACCCTTTGCTCCGTTTTGAATCAGAGTCTTCATTATAATATTATCCATTAACCACTTGGATACTTGGAGACTTGGACGGTCCGTCTTCACGAATTGTACGGACCCTAGCACATCTTCCATTCGTCTCTTCTCGCAACTGTCATGCATGACGGTGGTTTCATTCGAGCATGACCAGTGGCGCGAGTTTCATTCCGTGATCTATAGAATATCAATATGAAAAGTTCCTCTTCAGCGGAACTGATCGGCCTTTTATTTGTCGCCGTCTGGCATAACAGTATCGAAATTACTAAAGTAAGCGCTCAGTAATTTTTGCAGAATAGCATTCTAATGGCAACTCATTAATGAGTCATTTGCGGTATATATATTCACCAACTATAGAGGTTTTGTCATTTGGGGTGTTTCAAATTCGCGATGAATTTTTTCTGACTGTACGCGAAGGAAATCGATCAAAAAGTGTTAAAGAAACGTATCATACATTCTGAAATACTACTTTGAATGCTTCGAATTACTTCAGAAATTCGTCTAGAGCTTGATCAGTGGTCTATGAAAATAAACGACTACGCACATTGTATGCTATCAAGCGTACTGGCTAGTCTTTCAACTTTGTTCTGAGCGGACGGCAGTTGAGAATCTCTGCATGCGACGCGCGATTTTCGTTATCTAATAAGGATTTTTTTCTCCGTTTATAAAAAAGACTGTGATTTTTTGTACTACTCTGGTGTTCCATAATTTTCTCGACATAGTCATATGCGTTTTGTGTATATCTGCTAGGAAAACTTCAATTTTGAGACGTAATCTTCTTTTCACTCATGCAGCGCGCTATGAAGACTTTCTCACGGACCAAGCTTAGCTTCCGAATTTTCCAAATTCTTGCTGTCTGATGAGTATTAGTCCAGTGTAATGAAAAGCCATTTACAGACTCTAGCCGTGAAAACAAAACACTTCGACTTTGAAACATAAATTTCCGTTTTCGCTGGTACAGCGCACTAAGAATGCCTTCTCAGAAATCAAGCACTGTGAAAAACCATTGAGATTTAAGTTTTTGAATGATTACTAAATTCCAGTAAAAAAGCACTATTCGCCGAAAATGGCCGCTAGAATTCACTGAAAACCATGCCCGCCGTACACAAAGGATCAAACAAGTATATCTCAGCTTGTAGTGAACTTCAATACTTGATGTAAAGCTGTTGAAACATAGAGATCTTCGCTAACAAGATGAAGTTCATACTTTTCATCAAAAGCGAGATTTCTATCCATGGAACCTACGAAGCCAGTTCTCACTCGATTTTCGACCTCTACGCCATTATTCCAAGCATGAGAGCGTTGGATAATCAGGATTCAATACAACAGAGATGAATCGTGTACTCCAATCTGCTTTGATGTTTCCTCCTAACGCTCCTTCGTTAAGGTTTTTGGAAGTACAAAATTTCGTTTTGTTTTTTTGTAAATTGAGCTTTGAATGGAATAAAAATCGAAGAAACTTTTATATAAAGTTATTCGTAAACTTAGAACGATGGACTCTTCTATAAGTCTTTTGTTTTGTTAAGTACTCTATTCATATAAGAGTTTTCATATAACTACCGTTGAGTGCTTAGGATACGTTGAATTCCACCCCACTGAGCATCGTAGAGGTGATCTTATGTAAATCTGTCCAGCATAGTGACTGGCTAGAGCTTAGCGATGTGTATGAATTCAGTTCTCCCAAATCAATCTGCCATTTATTTGGCTGTCCAAAAGGATGGGCGCGCCGTTGATTTGCTGATGCACTGAGTACACTCACCGATCATTTGTATGTGGATGGTGCTTCGAACCACTGCGCATCACGCACACAATTTACATCACACTTGAGATTGAGCGTCAGCGACTTCTTAGATCTATGAGAGTGTGAAATCTTTTAAACAGTCACCTCTTATGCTCCATTTACCAGATAAGATTACAATATTCCATGACCACCAATAAAATGATTACAATGGCCTATTTTGAACATTATGTTTATATTTCACTGCAATATTACTTAGATAGTAATTAACATTGCAAATGTAAACAATAGTGTTATGCATACAACTTTCATGGAGCAAATACTATGTTGAGGAAAAAGTTCCTTAACACCCGCGAAAAACTCAAATTTTATGTTCGTTTCACATATTATCGGTTATTGTAAATTTATGGCAATATCCCAGGTATACTTCCATAAGAAACTTCCACGGAAACGCCTGTTATAGTGCGTCGAATTCTAATTTATTCTTCGGATACCAAACAATGACGATGGGCGAAATCGAGCTTCGTAGTTTGATACGATATTACTGAAAGTGACAACTTTTAATAAGAGACGCTGCGAAGGTGATCTGCGGTGCTGAAGGTGAGGGAACTGTGAGCCATGTGATTGTTAAAAGCAGTACAAACGATCTGAAAGTGGTATTTTCAGTCTTGAAGACCAACTCCGTTCCAATCGAACATCAAAATTGGGCGATGGAGATCTGCAAGCAACTTTGGTTGCAGAACCGTCATCAAGAACTCGTGAATTGGCGACAGAACTTATCGTCGATCAAAAGGCGGTCTGGAATCATCTCCAACACCTTCACTATGTTCACAAAAACCTCACCAAGATGCGCGCGAATTGACTGAAGCTCAAATCAACTGTCGCGTTGAAGTTTATGGTCAGCTCCTGCAGAATCCGTTGAACAGTCGATTTTGGAAGTGTATGTGACGTCGGATGAGAATTGGCTCTCCCTGGTCAACCACAATTACAGCAAACGTTGGGTTCCAAAAGGTCAAGCTCCGCCATCACTTGCAGGTCAAAATCCGTTTGGCAAAGAGGTCGTGATCTGCGTTTGGTGATTTTTTCGAGGTGTCTTGCATCTCAAACTTGTTTCAAATGTTGAGCCACCAATGCCGACTCTATTGCCAGCAGCTGGCCCGGGTCTGCGATGCGTTGAAGAGAAAATACCCAACACTGATTCGTCGATTCGTCGGAAGCGTGCACTGTTTCAGCAAGATAATGCCAAACCATACATCTCAAAGAAGACTAAGGAAAAGTTTGATGAAATGGAGGGAGTCGAGGTCTTAACACACCAGCCATGTATTTTGGGAGTTTCGTTGACCTAAGTCCAGGGAATGACGATTTCGAGCAGATCCGGAGCTTACAGATCGTTGGCGGAATATCGTGGATAATGATCGTCTTTAACTGAAGGTCAATAATGTTGGTTTTTATCGAATCTATGTATAAACTTTGATACCTTTCATTTCCAACGCTCATTCAGACCACTCTCAAATTTCATATGCCTGATGGTTACTTGTGAGCCATGCATGTGATCCGTTATGGGCACTTATACTGTGCAATACAAGTATTTCGGCTTTGCAGCCTCGTCAGTTGCAGAGTACTTTCTTCTTTGCCAATCCCTTAACGGAAGAGCCCCTTACATATAGGAATTGCAGACGTACCATTTACACACGCCATTAAGTGAAAATATCGCTGATTGGTCAATGTTCTACACTAGATTACTCGACTGGTTTCGTCAAACATCTCATACCTTTCGTTTGAATAGTGTCTGCGATTCGTACATCTAAGGGGACTGTCCCCGAAAGGATTGGCAAAGACGAAAGGCACTGGGCAACTGAAGAGATTGGAAGGCCGAAACACTTGTATTACACTATATAAGTGCCCATAACGGATCACATGCATGGCTCAAAAATAACTATCAGACATATAAACTCTGAATTTCCAGCAGGTGTTAAGCAAATCTTTCCTTAACCTAATATTATTTGTAATCATAATTTCAAAAAAAATTGTTCCCTCAAAAAATCTTTCAATGCTTCTAATCGCGACTCGAACTTCGGAGACTAAATCTTGGGTGGTTTTTACCAGTGTCTATTCGGATTCCGAGATGGGGTTGTGCAATGGGTAAGATTTGTATGAAATTATATAAAACTTTTCCGTTATCACTTGTGCATCTACATTCATTACAGCGTATAGCGGGACATAATAATTGCAGAGATTCCAACGGTATTTCTTCAGACCAAGTCGTTTTTGTCCTGCTTCTAACGGCTTTTTCTATTTGTACCGATGTAGGTCCTCCTGCAAAGATCTGCTGCAGCTGACACTGATTTCACCTAGTTAGGAGTTTCAGAGGGATCAAGTTTCAGGCCCCTCTCTTTTCCGCCAACTCAATCGTGGTAGTGGAGGTTTGATCAGAACTTTCAACTTGGGGGAACTGATGTTAGTTTGGCACAAGTATCAACTCTATCGACAGGCTACTCGTAGTCTTCGGTCGGGTCTTCCTCTACCTGCCAGCCGTTTGAAGAGATTTTATTGAGAACACTTCGTCGTACACGATCTGGAGAGTTAGAGAAAGCTAGCAAGATATATATATATATAAAAACCAAAATTGTTTAGAAAAACGAGAGTTCGAAAGCATCATGAGTATTGAGAGCTTTATATGTTACTTACCTGCTTATTATGTACTATCTGAAGAATTTTTTTTTCTCACCATCGTCTCATCACTACTCATCACTCATCTGCTACTCATCACCATCGTTACCATTATTGTCATTTTTATTCCTATGCTGTATCGTTTTTCACACAATATTCAAAAGTCGAACTATTTCGTTTCTTTAATCTCATCACGTTTTTCTCTTTATGTTAAATATCGAAGCTTCAAAATATCTTGCTTTGGTGATTGTGTTTGAAAATTTTTATCTATCAATGGAAATTTTTTCTTTGGCATCAATAGCTTCACAAGTTCCCATGATTAAAAGTCTTCATTCTTTCTTTTCAATTACGTTAACTTTTCAAGTCACTTTATTTTAATTTATATCACATTTGAATAAAATGTGTCTTAGTGTTTCATTAGAAGTGCGTTAGGAAAAACTTACTTTTGTAGGTTTGTAACTTTACAGAATGAAATAACAATATTGGAGCATAGCGGAGTTATTAGTGGTGCAGTCTAGCAGAAAGCAAGATACTTCCAATGCTCTCCCTCGAAAATGTCGAGCAATGTACATGGGTACATGGGAAGATTTTTTTAGCTATCTTCAAGATAAAAGAAGATTTGTTTTGACCCGTATTCTATGACATTCATAAGAAAACGAAAATCAAGCAGCAGCCACAACAACACGTAAAGTGTTTGAAGACTTCTGTGGAAGATAAATGCGAGTAAACCACTCGAATTCAGGAAGTGCTTGGATCCGCACAATAAAAGCATTTAGTCATCTGTAGTACAGTAAAAAAATTACAAAATGTATATTTATCTTTTGTCATTCGCTTGTTATGTTCGGCTATTATGTTGTCCTGAAAAATTTTTTATTTGTTTTTTATTTTTATTTCCGTTTCCGTTCTTGATTCTACTGCGAACTTTACAGAGATTCTTCATCCGACGGAGATGAATCTTCAATCTCGATCAAGGTAATATTATTTATATTTGCTCAAAGGTGGCATGTATTGATTTTGTGACGAAAAAAAAATCAAAAATGCAACCTGCACGATTTCTTGAATACTTGGAAGACGTTTTTCGCTCTTGTATCAGGTTGGTACAAAAGCAATGACAGTTTCGCTTCCGTGAATTTTAAATCGTGATAATTAGGCTCAAAAACATTTTTTTCAACAAATTAGCAACCATTATAATCATCGCATATTTGCCAATGAGAAATAAGTTTGTTAATTCCTATAGCATGAACACCGGTGTCTCTGTATTTGACGAACTTTTGCTAAGCTTTTTGAGCTTTTCCTGCGTCCTGTTGATTGTGAAGGCGTTTTTCTGCAAGAACTCCTCGAGGTGCTTGAGGAAATTGTAGCCGATGGCCGATACATCCGGCGAATGTGGAGAACAAGGCAAAACTACTTAATCCAATTCATTCAACTTGTGAAGCGTTCGTTGTGCGACGTATGGCTGTCGGCTGTCTACAACTAAACCGCCATTCTTTTACACAAACCTTTCTCGCCTTTTCAATTTACGCCTGGTGAACGACAGACAGGTCGACATTGAGTTTTTCTGCAACATCTAGTGTAGTCTTAAGAAAATCAGCTTTGGTGATTGCTCTCAATTAGTCGTTTTCAACTTCTCAAGGCCTGTCCTTACGATCCTCATTTTCAAGGCTCTCAGCTCCTTTACGACACCTTTTGAACCATCGCTGCACCTGTATATTCGTTAACAGTTCTGAGACCAAATGGTCTGTTGATGTTGCGAGTTGTCTCTGCTGCTTTATGACTCATTTTGAGTTCACGCTTCCAGACGGCTATGATTTTTGCCCAACCAACATCTTTCCATAGTCCAAAATGACTTTAAAATAATCAGTAAGTGAACATTGCGAGCAACAAAACGTAAAGTGAAAAATATGCGTTGAAATGATATAACACAATCAATTAGAGTTTATTCCAATATCGAATGACAAATTTCAGCAATGCACACACCGCCATTTCTTTTGCACCAAGTAATATTGAAAATAAATTTACAGTGAAAACTGACGTATTTCAGGCATAGCAACGTTTAACCTGTAGCATGGTCTTAGTTTATTTGTTCCATTCATTCCAAAGATGTGTTAACCAATGAGAACCTCAAATAAGATTTCAGCAGATCATTAACTGATGTTGTTCAGCTGTGATAATGCCCCACGTGCCCCAGCCACTGAACCAACCTGTCCAGCCGCCGCCGCACCGCAAAGAGTTTTAGTTGGAAAAAAACTTGGAAAAAAAACATCTGAACTCTATAGGCATGTTGTTAATCGCCATGATTGAACATCGCAAAGAATATAGGATAATCTAGAGGTGTAAAACTCTGTAACATGCATTGTCCCTACAACGGACAAAATGGCACGATTAGTGCGTCATACTGCGTTTGTTGTGACAGTGCTGAGCGGTCACTACCCTGATATACACTTTGCTAATGAGTTCTGTTGATGAATATCTTCATTGACTCAGATTAGAGCGACTTATTCTCTAGTGAATAGCAAGAGAATAACTGAAGTATAGATACAAGCGAATTGTTGAAAAAGTCTATCCACATGACTGAGTGCTCTACTTTACACCCACGTAATGAGAACTTATTCTATGATCCCTAAAGCATTTTTCTTTTCTGAGAATCCGGTTCAAGTAGGAACATTCAGTAGGTGAGCTTAAGTTTAATGTATGTTGAGGAAATTCGAACGCTCGATTTGCCTCATCGCAACTAATTAGTACTTTAGTAGTATGTTGAGTATATGCTTTTTTTCTTTTCAAAATCTTGTCTCCTGATTGGATCATGTCATAAAGTGAGATTCGGCTTTACTTTATGATCATACTGTATAAAATATCTTTTTCTTGGAGAAAGTTTTGGGTTCTCTAAAAATGGAGAATTAACCATGTATAAACATTGCAGTCAATCCATCGTCAGCAATATGTTATAAACTCTATATTATATCGACCTGATTTTCGAGATTTATGAAGCTCCAGTAAATTTGTCTGTTTTTTAAAGATGGTTTTGCTATTTATGACCTAAAAAGCTCCAGGAAGTTTCTGAAACTAAAGCCAATTAGAGTTAATCTGAGTAAAGATGATGTAATTTTGACTACTCTACCACCTGCAAACAGAAATGTCATATGCTGCATCGTACTGCTGAGTTGGCCTTCCTTACCTCATCATACCATTTGCAAGAATACAGTTCTTAGTGGGTATCTTCGATTTTTCTAGCAGTGACTCTTAACTTGAATATTTTCTACAGGTTGAGAAAGTAGTGGGGTAGAGGATGATGTGGTGTGAAAGCAAGAAGGATCGTCATGGCTTTCTGCTAACGCTTAATCGACCTCAGACAGTGTTTCATTACCTCACGTTTGTCCACATCTGCGGAGGACGTCGTTGGCTGTCATAGAAAATTCGTTGCTGTCAGAAATCGCAGTACCATAAAAAAACGGATTTCCTACCATATAAAGGAAGCACAGGACGCATTTCATAGTGACGATCTCTTGGTTTTTCTTTCTACCTTTTCCCATGGGCACTCAACAACCTTTTGAAGAGCTTTTTCTTCGCCTTTTAACATTATCTAAGTGTTTTCTCTGCATCAATTAAAAATTTGCTCCTACTTCGTTCTTGCTTTGTCGAGCTGTTTTTCATGTAATTCTTGCAAATGGCATCTTTAAATGGTCATCATCGATGGCACATGCTGACCGTTGTCGTCCTCAAGACTGTCATCTCCATTACAAAGCGCAGTGAGAACAACAATATATCGTACAACTGTTAACGCTCCCTTGACTAACTGGAACTTTGTAATTACAATAGATTTGTGTGGTTTTTTTATTCAAGTTTGGATTTTTACTGGAAGGAATGTGGAAAATATTCACTGGTGTAAAATTATGATTGAAAAGAAATGTCGTCTTGCAAAATCCGATATTTAATGCTTAATCACCTAATGTTCTCAGATGCTTTAGAAACTGGTATTCTTTGTTTTAGTAATGTCTTTCTTTCAATAGAAATATGCGAGCGGAAAAGCTTTTGCATCTTTAGGGTTCGTTTTCATCCTTGTCGTCCAGGGAATGGATTACGATTGTGATGTTAGCTATTGCAAATCTATGCTCGACGGTCGCATTCAGTTGTATCGCTCCTTTTTATCCAGACGAGGTTTTTTTACACCCTGAACTTTATCAAAGCAAATTATTTTACCATTCTCTAAAAACACTCTTATTTCGGTTTAATTCCTTGTACTCATTCTATCGTTGAAGTGAAAGAGTAACAGCCAACCTGTGTACATGACAACCGAAAGTTGAAAGTATGCATTAGTCTATCATGAACAGCAAAAATTTTTGACATATTTCCATCTATGCATTAGTTTATTGTTAGATAGTGTCAAAGAAATTTTTGCAACTATACGTTTCAGGCTAAGAAGAAAAGTATGACTGAGTCTCAGACTGGAATCGTTTTCGGAGTTTTTGAGCTGGTAATGTTCGTTATGGCACCAGTCTTCGGAAAATACGTATGTTTGATTACTTAATATTGAAGTAATAGTGAAGACTTTGAGACATGACTGATACTGAGTATCTTAGCTTTAGTGTTGTACTTGTAAAAGATGAATTACGTAATATTTCTAAGCTAGAGGGAGTGTATAGAGAAGTTTACGTGTCTGGGTATTCTTTCATGCATGATAAATTCAGGTGGAAAATTATATGCAGGTATATTCAGACCATTATCGGTGTATTAATCGATATAAGAATACGTTGTTGCCCTAGTTTGAGCAGTAGCTTTGAAATGTGCACCATCAACGGAGTTCTTGTCATCTTCCTTAATACGAGTCTGATAAGAATCGGCAGCATGTAATTACTAATAGTTCGAATAGGAAGTTTGCCATTTCAACTGTGTAAGTCACTTTTGGTTTTGTAACCTGTGTTCAATCATGGGTTGGCTATACTCGTTCATCTGAATTCTCCAGGCTGTGGCTTCTGTTGCTACTCTATTTTTAGTACATTGAATTGAATTAGCTTGAGCCTCAACAGTTTGTCTTTTTTATATCTAATTCTTTTCGCAATGGGAAATTTTGCATCTGAAGAGATTCTATTTGATGATGGCCATTTTCATTCCCAAGCTGTAGGATCTCTTCATATTTTTCCAATAACTCGGCACTTTTCTTTCCTCTTCAATTGCGATTTTGTGCATATATCATCATAGAAAACTGCGCTCAAATCTTTTCTAATAAATTTACATGATTAATAGCTGTCCTCTATCAACGTTCTTATATTAGAAATTCCTAGTATAACTCATCTTCTGACGGATTTTAGTGATCGAAATGAGTTCTTGAGAGTAAGACTTGCCATACTAAATATCAAGAAAGTCTACTGTAGGAAGCAAAATATTTGCTAGAACTCCGTCTCCGGTAGTCAATAATGTTTGCAATTTTTCATTCCAGCTAACAAGTAACCTCGTGTTATTGACTTAATGTTAAAAGCAGATGTGGAAGTGTGTGATTCTCTATGTTTGTAATCCTTTCCTTCTTTTGTAATCCAAAGTTTTAAATGGTCTATGAGGATGCTTAGAGTCTTTTTAAGGTTGGTACGTCAGTGGCTTACGTACGTTTCAGCGGTATCGCCCGCTTCGTCAGAGCCGGTTAGCGAGGTTTAGAAGGAGTTAATTGGGAAGAATGTCTACATTATCACTATCAACCATTATCCATCGACTAGATAAAGTGGTGAGAACAGAATATCAAGTATCAATACGTCTCCACATCCCTGCCATATAATACGGTTCAGTGTGGAGCGTGTGATTCCGCTGAGGCAGGCTATACCGCGTAATCTTACTTGAGTCACTGACGTTGTGGTGGAGGTTCAGTGGTTTTTACTGTGTGGTCCCTGGATATGTCTGGCAGTTACCCGATCGATATCTTAATATTGTTGGATTGTCCTTAGCGGTGCACTGACGTTTGTGCTGTCACGCGTTGAACTTCCAAGTTGTGGCGGCTTTTGCCCTTTGAAGTGACTCGTTGCACTTCCAAGTTGCTACGGGCTGAACTTTAGTCTGTTTGACCGCGCCTTCTGCCAACTTGTCTCCTGTAACCGACAAGAACACAAAGTTCAAATCCTTTGTATGGTTTATACCAAACAATGGGGTGGAACCAAACTTGGCGTGGTACCAAACAATGTGGTAGAACTAAACAATGTAGTAGAACCAAACAACCTATAAAATACATATATCACTGTAATAGTTTCGTAAGGACAATATATATATATATACGATTGCGACATTTCGTTATGTGAACATATGTCTGTGAATGTGATGTATCGTCTTTTGACGATAATATGAACAAGTGAACGTAATTGATGAGATGTATCGTCGTGTAACGATACCATGAATGTTGTTATTAACGGGACATGACTAGGCGGCGGAGCCCGTATGGGGTTGCTATATTCGCCCCGAAGTAGAAGCACCGGCGGCGGGATCTAGTGGGTGAGTATATTGTGACAGCAGTGGGGTCACTACTGATTTGATATGGGCAGAATCCCTTAACCGCGGTGGTGGGCCGAGCATAGCCTAAGTGAATTTGCTCCGCCACGTTAGTGATATGTTCCGCTCACAGTTCTATTGAGCTCATCTGACAGTTGTATGAACGCAACCTTCTGACAGCAGTTAGTTACACGATAACGAGACTGTGTAAAGAGAGCAATAATGGGTCGATAATGAACTGAGGTGAGGTGGTCCGGCTGATGTCAGACGACCGTTCGGATGATGCCTGGCAAACGAACTGCCTGTTGAGATTGGTGGCAGCTGGGTGCCACCCTCGCCACTTGGACCATTTTCTGTCTAAGGTCCTCGAACTTCCGCGATACACTTGCTCTCTAAGTTCATGGACCATTTGTGTTGCCTAAATTATCATGTAATTCCCGAAAAGATAGCAAAACTCCTTTGGGAAGTTTGTTACAGGACGTACCAACCCTGAAAAGGGCTCCAAACATTTTTGTAGAGTATATTGAGTGTTTATTGCGAGAATTTAGAAGCAGTCCACAGCGCAAACAGTATTCATGCCGCAGTGTGCACTATCCTAATGTCAGTAGTCGCAAAATTCAATATTTTTCACGTTCAAGAAGCACTCTTTCATAATCTAAGTGACACTTCTCTTATGTCGCCGTCTATTGCATATCTATCAAAAGTATGAAAAATTGTGTATTCCAATAGTAAAACATTTCCATAGAATCTTTACTCTCAATAGATGATCTGATTTTTTAGATGACTGTTATCGGTTCTAAGAACATGTTTACGTTGGGTCTTGCCATCACGGGTATAACGGCAATTTTATTCGGGTGAGAATGCTAATTATCTTTATAGCTCTGCTTGACCATGGAATAATTATACGACTACAGAATCAAAGAGGGTCGATTAACCCCAGTGGTTAGAGGTGCTTTTCAATATACGCAATATCATTAGTTCGATCCCTTCCGCTGGGCTAACCAAACTTCTTCATTCCCCTATGGGTCGTCAAATCAATAGTAGACTAGTTTGAGATAAAAGGAAGCATAGACTTCATGCATCGGTAAACCTCCACCAAATCACTGGATGTAGGGCAGATCGTAATCAACCAACTTTTAGTTTTTTCCGTTCACTGTAGCATAGCTAATTCTCGTCAGCTATGAATCTTCCTGTTTAGGTTTCTGAATTACCTGCCCTCGGGTAATATTTTCTTCTTAGCTAGCGTACTAATACGAATACTGGAAGCCATTGGTGATGCCGCTTTTGTAACATCGGCTTTCGCAATATCAGCAAAATGTTTTCCTGGAAATATAGCCGTCGTGGTGGTAAATGAGAGATTTTTTTTCGTAGTCTCTTTCTATCCAGATTCGTAGATCTCATTCGTTTCTGATTTTCTAGGGTATCATGGAGACATTTGCCGGTCTAGGGTATACTGCTGGTCCGCTTATAGGAGGATTTCTTTATGAGTTCGGAGGATTTCAAGTTCCTTTCCTCGTTCTCGGTGCTATTCTACTGTTGGCAACGGCACTTGGCTGGTGGCTCATAGAGAATTTTAGAGACGGTAGGGTTATTGTGTACTTTTCCGTTATCTCCGATTTTCTTCAACCCAATGTGACAAGGCCTTGCTCGCTTTTTTAGACTTTACGAATCATTCATAGCTTAATTTTTTGGCGATTCCAATACTGCGCTTGTTTGTTGAAACGGCCTTTATTTCACGTTGTAGCATCGAAAATAAAATTGGGTTTCACACTCCGCGTGCATCATAGCGCAAATCTTTGTTATTCATCTCAAGCTAATTCCTCCGTTTCGAAGAATTTCTAGGTTTTTAGTATCAGAATTGTTAAGAAACTCTATCTTATCGCTTTATGGGCTTACGTTCTGTTTTTATTTTATAATGCAGAATAAATCCACTGCTAAGCCTAAGCTCAAGCAGCTTGGCGTAGGATTGTGAAACATACTAATCTTTCCGCTCATCGAGCCACTTCATAAAGATCTTCGCAAAAATCAAACTTAGCTCAAGAATCATTTAAATATTTCTTTACCAAAATTACTAAACTGCGACAAAAGACCGTACAAAAACTGTAGTCGCCTCGGTGCTATCTTTTGCGAATCTTGCTAATTTCCTTTACACAGCCGTTCACACACCCCTACCGGCAATAACTACGTGCCGAGTGTGGAACACAATTTTGTTCTCGCTGTTGCAACGCACTAAAAAAAAAGACTTTCTACGAACCGAGTGCGGTATCAAAATCTTTGAAACTTGAGCTATTGAGGAACTCCTAGAAGTCCAAAAAACAGCAAAAAGCGTTGTGTCGAAAAGATTAAAAAATGATTGGGGACAGTGGAATCATACTGGCTATCGATCAATATTTTGAATAAAAATGCTTTGGAATGCTGAACAAAAAAGAGTGTTAACGAAATCTCTGCATTAATTCATTTACAATCATTTGGATCAGTCTGTGAGCAGGATAATTGGTGTTTTCTCTTCTTTTCTTTATTCAGAATTAAATGCAATATTTAGTGATCTGAACGCAAATGGCCGTATACGGGTACATCCTCCAGTTTATCAAAACAATAATAACAAATCAGTAATCGGATAAAAGGATACTATTTCTAAAAAAATTCGAAAAGTCTAGCGAAAACCTGTTGGTGAAACTATGTGTCCAAGTGTTTAACTGTTTTGGAGGGATATTTCCTCACACGAAATAGAAATTTCGTCAGTCTTTGGTGTACCAACGAGTCACGGTGAACACCATTTTTATGCTTACTTGTTGCACATCTCCAAATTTTCATGCATCCGACTTCCGTAGGATTGAAAAAAGAAAAAAAACACTTGTTTATTCCTTCAGTTGTCCACTGAAATTTTTTGACTTGAGAAACAAAATCGATAATTAGATCCGACCAGTGTAAATTTGAAATCAAGCTGACTCGTGTTAGTTTATTGAAGGTTCACTTGATTAATTTTTGCTGAGATTATAAAATATATCGTGAACATGTTTAGATAAAATGGGTTCATCGAAGGGAATGGTGGCGATGCTTCATATTCCGGTCGTTTGGATCATGGTCTATGCTGTTGTGGTGTGTGCGATATCACTCTCCTTCCTTGATCCTACACTCTCAGCACATCTTCAATCGGTATAGTAATTGAAGATGTCATATTAGTTGATATAACTTATTTTACAGTTGTTTACATTAATGATTTGTATTCAATTTACGATTCAGTAGCTTTTATCCACGTCTTATACGTGCAGTAACAATAATCCAAAGTGTTTCCGATTACAGCTCTGCCTCCTCTTTCGTCTTTTCTTTCAAAAATGCTTGCTGAAAGTGAATTATAACGGGTTTTTTGTAACTTTAAATTATGAAGTGAATTGTTGAAAGCTGAAAAAATATCCATGTTTGGTCTAATATCGGCTGACCAAGGGACATTTGACATTCAACGAATGGGCATTGATGACGAGTACGGAATTGTGAAAAGAAGGATCACTCTGGAATTTTACTTACTGTGAAAACTTTTTCTAATCTACGAAAAATCGGAGTCGATATAGTACATCTTATTCAAACAGCTGACATTTCGGCAGTTTCGTCTTCTCCAGAGCCGAAAAAGATCAGGTTGTCCTTAACTCCACTCAGCTAAACTCCGGAGGAATGTAATCACACGCCTTATAGGAAATATACAAGACCTGTAGGTCTCCACTTGGGCAACTTAATGGAAAACTCATAAAAACACTGAGTATGTTGAAGGCTGTTTTGTGCTTAACACGATTGAAATCTAGGTTTGGTTGTTTTCTTAAAGAAGTACTTGAGGTGTTTGACTCACTGAATTGTGGGCGATCTGACCTTTCCACGTTCCAGAGAGAACAAAACCGTCGAGAAACGTAAACTGTTTTAATAAATGATATCATATCAACCTTGACTTTTCGCCTTACAAAGAAAAAGATGTGAATTATTAAAAAATGAGGTTGATTGATAGTCGATTTTGAGAAATTTATCTATCGTTCCAGTTTTCATTCAAGTTGAATATAATCTTGATTTACAAGAATCCCAGGACTGAGAAAAACCACTCAAAAAATTCCATTCATGTATCAGTCATTTATACTATATGTTGAAGTTTGTGCCTAGCTATTTCAGAGTATATTTTCAATATATTTGAACTTTCCGGAATCATAAAAAATGTTATTAATTTTGTTGATTGTGATAGAACTTAGATTTCCTTCAGTTTAATCTCTCACCGACTATGATCGGCTTAATGTTTCTACTATGCGGTGGCATCTATACGTTGACGGCTCCGTTATGGGGTTTTCTTATCGATAGGTATCAGTGTGCAACTGCTGTCATGTTTTTTGGTTCATCTGCCACAGTAATCTCGATGGCGTTGATTGGACCGTCTCCGTTACTACCATTGAGCAAGTAAGCCATTTTATCGTCTGTTAATGCAGGCCAGTCATTAGCAAAGAATTTTTCGGATTCCAAAAAAAACCCTTTATTTTGGTGACAGGGTGCTGTTTGGGCAAGACTTTCTCTCTGAAATCGCGAAAATTCGTGCTAGGTTTTCGCTTGTCGCTGCAACTTACCGCCTTGTTTCTGTGATGACACAGTAACAATGACTCACCCATTAAAAAGCGGTATTCTACAAGGTGAATACAAACATGTAAACATAAACATACTCTGTGTTTCGTACAGAACAGTACACTGAGGATTGAAAATCTGTGGATTTTTCGTATTCCCTGAAAAGATCATCATAGTGATGTAGGGTGCCTGTATATGTTTGGTGTTGGAGTTTAAAGGTCTTCTCATAAGTTCTTGCACTAGAGCAATAAACACCAAATTCATTAACCAGAAGTAATAAAGCTGCTTAGCAACACTATTCAAAGTAAGCGCCATCAGCCTGCACATATTTATGCCATCTCTTAAGCAACAAATCAATACCACTTTGTGCAGAATTTTCTAGCTTTCTTTTGCTACCAAATTTGTCCATACTTGCAGCGATCGCTTAACAAAGCCTTTGTCGCAATCTGATGCTTCACGAGTACGAATTCGAACGCGATGCACAAACCGCCTTTGAGAACAATAACCGTGCAAAGGCGCAAAGATTTGTATTCAGACGAACAGCGTTTCGGTTCTTTGTAGAGTTTCGCGCCGGAGACACCAACTTGGGCGACCATTTGCGCTTCGAAGTCCACGTGAAGTTGATCGAGAGGCTGTCATAAAAACAATTGATTTGTTGCCTGAGATATAGCAGAAGTGTGTACAGGCTGATGGCGCATTCTTTAAATAGTGTTGCTGAGTTATTTTGATTACTTCTGGCTAGTAATTTCGGTGTTTATTGATTCAGTGCCAAACTTATGAGAAGACTTAAATTTGTGTGACTAGTGGAAAGACATTCTATTCTTATTTTAATGTGTATGTAATTCCGCCGAGGTAAGAGCTCCTTAATAACTGAGTACTTTCATTGTCCTAAGTCAACGACGAAGCTTCAAATTCCAGGAATCTTGTGATGATTGGAATATCACTGGCTCTTCTTGGCGTTGCTGCTGGTGCCCTTTACATTCCCACTTTTCAGAGTTGCCTAGACGCCGTTAAGTGAGTTGTTATTGACTTCTTAGACTATGGAAAAATTGTATTGTTTCAACTTTTTAGAACTTTTTCCGATAACGAACGATTTTTTTCCAACCTTCCCTGGTCAGACCATATTTTTAGTACTTGTTGATATCATTACTTTTTCCCCTGTGATATTTCTTGTTATACAGTGATTTTGCAGAGATCACGGTTATGATGATTCATTCCGCACGTACGGTTGTGTCTCAGGTGTTTTCCAGTCAGCTTTTGCCTTGGGGTACGTTACTTGAAATTTTAGTGTAAATTCAATAGAGTATTTGGGTGTCTTCTGTAGCTCCAAGTAGTTTTTATAGTTTCTTTTTCGCTTTTACAGTGGATTCATGGTCCCACTGTTGGCGGGTTCATGGTTGAAAAGATCGGGTTTGCGTGGACTACAACAATTATCGGGGCTATCCATATTATGTTTGTGAGTCATATATCTGACTTTCTCTCAATGATTTTTATATAGAGTTTTTTCTATTACTCTGAAAAGGAAAGTCCTGGGGCACCTGTAAAAAATTGAAAATTTATGTGTGAATTCCAAACATGAACAGTAATAACTACTCTTCAAAATAAAGACCATCGTTTTCTACGACATTTTGCCATTGGTCCGCCAGTGCCATCTGTGAAATTGGCAAGTTTGGTCACAATTTGCGAGCACTCTACGACGGTTTATCTTTCAAAGCAGCAATGAAATCTTTGTTGTTCAACTTTGTTGGGCGTCCTGAACGAGGCTTATCTTCGAGGTCAAAATCTCCGACATTGAAAAGCGTCGAAACTAGCGTACAGAAGCAGCTTTGATGTTGTGTCTTCCTCTTTAATTTCGTTGATTTCATCGACTGTAGCTCACTGTGAACTCGCTTTTTCCAATAATGACGCAATGAAACACGAACCTCAATTGTGTCGTTGAACACGGAGGGGGCTTGTAACAAGGTGAAAATAAAGATGAACAATATCTAGGGCTCCAGTGGGAAATCCTATATAGGAAACTGTAATATTCCCATGAATTGCAAGGGAGTTATGCGTTTCAAAGTAAAAGCGTAGTATCTTAAGAGCTGTTTCGCATATACTGACAGTTCAGCAAAGGATAAAGCTCTCGGCGTTGATCAATCCTTGAGGGATGCGCTATGCATTCGTCTTCAATTTTTAACTTCGTTTGAGGTAATTGAATGTATATCTGGCCTTTACAATGACTCGCGCTAGCCTCCCGCTGAACCGAGTCAGTGCTGTTTATCCTCCCAGACAAGGCTGAGATCAGTCTGGTACCAATTTACCGAGCTCGGAGGGTTGGATGGCTTGGTGAGCCATGAGAGCGTGATCGAACGCAGGGCACTTCTAGCCACTGTGCCACATGTGCTCACGGCAGTTTAGCAAGAGTAATGAAAATTCCAACTTGCATAGGCTTGTTCTCTGAGACTTTTTTGCGCTTTTTCGATCTTGTTTAATCGGGCTTATCATTTCTTTTATATCATTTTGAGGGATTACGAAATAGTTAATTATGGAAAGGTATTATCGTTGATCTGTCGTACGCTCAGATAAGATTCCGTTAAGAAGCCTTCATGAAGTCTCGCTTATCGAACTAGTTGGCTTTCATCCAAGGTTCTTCGTATTCGTAATAAGTGTACAGCCATAAAAGCTTTTGCTTCGAAAAATTAGTTCTGTCACCTGGGAAATTAGGGCTGTCGCCTAGAGGAGTTTCGCAAGTGATGTTACATTCGCTCGGTAATGAACTTCGCGCCAGCTAGATGTACTGAGAATATGACAAGTAAGAAGCTGAAGCAGAACTCTTATGTTAACAGTGTTAGTTCACATTATGAGTGGATATGGTTTTTTTCATTCAGTTTGTCTAATGGAGCATCATTTTTCTTAATGAAAGTTCACGCGACGGTTCATTAGATATCGTCTGTTCTAACTTCTTCTAATTGTTCTCGACTTTACAGCATTGAGGATTTTTTTTTTCAAATTTTTTCCACAAAAATTTTGTTGTCCACTGTGGAGTTTTCGTGGAAGCTTCAAGTTTCTCTTCCATTAATGATGTTAGTTCTTGATCAGATAACTATGAAGTATTCAAAGCAGTTTTGAAGTTGCATGTCGAGTACTTTAATTTGAGGCTGTGATTTAATTCGGTGCGTCTGTCACATAGGTAAAAAATTTCGTCTATGATGCTATTTAGTATACAACTTTTTTTGCCCTAGTTGTGTATTTTCGAACACTGTGATAAGATCTTGTCAGCCACATGCTGCCATACGAGGTGTCAAAAAGGCATCATGATATGTTTGTAAAAATTGTTGATCTCCGTGTAAATCGTGCCGTTAGGAGGTTTTTCGTGCCTATACCGAATCTCCTTCTCGTACATTTTCCCTGTTGCAATAAACTTCTTGTTGCGGGTCATTTTCTTCACTTGGTCATAAAACGCGTCGAAGACACAGGATGGCCAGACTGTGTCACGTCCGTCATATCGTGTCAATCTACATGATGCGCACCCGATAAGGCTATTGATGAAACTAGCATCACGTGAACTTCTTATCGCGTCTTCTTCTTTAAGTAGTAAAGTCTCGTATACTAAGGTTAATGAAAAGGTAACTGGATATCGAAGTGGACGGCGAGAACTCCTAGCAATCTTTCGTTTCTTAGTGGAGTTGTGAACAATTCAAACTTCTTCCGAGTCTAGATAGCTCAATCTTAGCTCTGCTTCCATATAGAGAATCCGGGCTCTACATCCTTTGTGGTTCAGCTCCCTATCTATTATCCAAGTTCGGATGTCCATCGAGGTGAATCGTAGGATTTTCCGAGAAGAGTCAAAAATAGGATAGGTCACTACAACGGTATTAGAAAAAAAATTCAGACCCAGATTCGATGATAATAGGGACTCATTGTGTGTTTTCTGTGATGTATTTATCACATCGTGAATTTGATCCTTTTCTGTATTACATTGTTGTTGAATAACTAAATCTTTTCAGCTCTCTGCAATCTCGGTCTTCTTCAGTCCTTGTTACAAAAAGTTACCTCATTGAAATCCCTAGATCATGTCCTGTCTATATTGCAAATTTTCAATTTATGTTCAAACAAGATTCGGTAGAATTGTGATCATAATCTCATGTGCTTGGACTGCAATGCTTCCAACATCTCTATCATGTTCAGTCTTGACTCGCTTGCTTTACTTAACGTTTACTCATTCACTTGAAATTTCGCAATTGTGATAAATTAGAGTTTTATATGGCACACTGTGATCCCAAAAAATTAGTTATGAATATAAATGCCTTATATGCTTTTCGTGTGAAATGTCTCACATTTACACATATTGTTTTTTGAAAAAAGATGTAGCTTTTATTCATACTTGAGATCAATAAATTTGTAAAGATCGTACATAATTAATGTGCATGCTTTATCACAAAGATAGTTAATCGGAAGCGAAACTTTTGCAAGAATTCTCATTAATGCAAAAAGTGTGTCGCAACTGGTTTGCTAGCAATTATTCGATTAGTTCAAGGAAAATAATATAAACTAAACTCAGCACTTAATTCATCATTTTGACTTACCTCCCATTAGATGTATCTTTCTATTTCGCTCCGTATCAGTTATATCCGGCTCATCACACTTACTGATAATTTCACCTTAATGGGAAGTATCTAACAAGATAAAAAAAGAAGGATTGAGATGAAAATCAGATTGGCCCAAAAGGGGTGTTCGCGGCTACATACATCGCTTTCTGTCCTCGCAAAATCTCGAAGGACATAAAAAAATGGAAAATAGCGAGACGTGTTGACAAGGAAAATTCATCTTTGATAAGGTAAGAGGTGCTTAGCTAGATCTCTGAAATGGTCTTCTTATTCGACAACGTGGCTATATATATGGCTGTATTCCAGTACATCCACCCTTTTTGCTGCAGCCATCACTCATGGACGCGATACGATCCAGGTGTGGAACATTACCAAAATGAGGTACACGGTCTCTTTCCTCATTTATGATTGTTGAGTGAGCATGCTTTCAGTCGCAATCCTGAGACAGCCATGCTTAAGTGTTCCCAGAGCTTAACTCTAATTATTGTCCCTTGTGAGATTGCGAGAAATCTAGCATCCTTACATCTAATGGATAATAACAATTTATTGTGCTTAGCGAATCCGACTAATGGTCGACTGACTGCTTGAGATCAATGTAGCATAAGGAACACCCGCATGAATGCTTGCAAGTAGATAGCATAAGTTAACACACCCAAACAAAGCAACACGAAATGGGAAGTGATTTTCAGTGGTGAGCCACTAGAATAACTGGACAACAGGTTGTGTGTTCGACTCTTTCGGTGTAGACATCAGTGGAGCACTCCGAAGGGCTTCTTGTACAATCTCACTCCCTTAAGTGAAGACTTTCGCTGAACGATGATCCACAGTGAATTTTATCCACGTAAACACATCATTATAAACGCTGAAACAGAAATATAACCAGATAAATGGACAACTAAATAAATAAGAGAGTATGAATCAGAGTGCAAGAAAAGTTCTTAAATTTTGCTTCATGAATTTATTCAATTTGACTAACTACGTTATCAGATCAGCAACTATAGCAGTGAAAAAAGTGTATTAAAAAATCCTTAAATTTGCCTCCTTGGCCTGCATACATTTACGAAGTCGCTTGCAAAATTTCAAGCTACGCTTGCACACGCTTTCACTCTCAACTTCGTCCCAATCGCGTGTCGAAGCCGTTTTGAGCGCGTCTACAGTAGTGTAACGACTAGCCGAGGAGATTGGAGAACTCAAAGGGTTGAGATGCGAGAGGTTTTACAACCAAGTGTCCTTGCCCAAAGTCTGGAAGCTGCTCTCGAGAGACTGGCAATTGTTGAGTTGGCCAAATACGCAGAGGTCCAGTCCTGTTGAAGCGTAGATATGTTGTCACTAAAGTGTTGAGTAGTCTAGGGCTCTAGTACGCTCCGTAAAACTTATTGCTGATAGCTGGCGGCGTTAATTTTGACGTTTCCGTTAATGACAACCATGGGCGTCTTACCGGTGACGCTGATGCCAGACCAGACCATCAACAGAGGCCGGAAAATGGCTGCGGCTCACGATTTTTGCTATTGCTAGCTCATGTAACCCTTCTTGGAAGCTGACTCCGATTCTGGGCGATTGTGGAGCGGTTCGACCGTGGATTTCCTCTCATTCGTAAAAAGGGCCTCTGACAAACGAGCTCCAGCGTTCAAACGAATCATTAGGCCAGCCTTTGGAAGTCGTTGTTCTTTCGTCTTTTTGTCTAAGAAATGAACACAGTGTGACTTTGTAGCGCACAACTTCGGGTTATTTTTGACAATGTTTCGGGCGCTCCACTCGCTGAGCGCGAGTTTCCGCAACCATTTTGGGCATCGAACGCTCCGAATTTCAATGAACTTGGTAACGGATCTTCTGAACGTTTTCCAGAGTGGACGAGGTGATTGGACGACCTTTTAGAGGGCGGTTCTCAATCACTCCACTCTCTTTGACATGCTTTACGGCTCTGTATATACTTACTGCTATGAAACCAGCCGATTTTAATAATGTCGACTGTTTTCATTCCGTCTTGTACAACTCAACTACTGCGATATATTCATTTTTACATCCATGACTTTATCGCAACTGCAAATAGATGAGTAAATGGAGCAGATTTTAGGACAAAATTCAACAACGAATTCAAGCCTATGCGTAGCAAGATTTTTTTGCCGCTTCGTTGAGTTCAGTGAACATCGCCCGCGCTTCATCGGTGCTTTTCGAGAGGATGATGATGTCGTCCGCAGAGCGAAGATTTTATAGCAGTTTTCCATTGATTCATATACGTTTCTCGTCACAATCGAGCGACTTCATTATCCAACACAGTGCAGCAGTGAACAGCTTTGGCGATATAGTGTCACTTTGTGGTACTCCCTTTTCCATAGGTATGGTGAGGAGTCAATGAAAACGCCGTATTTTGTGGAGTAGTTTTGATAACAGTCAGATAATGTCCATACATAGGGAAGAGTCCACACTTTGGTCAGCGAGCGCTAAGAGGATTGCATTTGCTCAGACGCTGTCTAACGCTCTCTCATAGTCAATAATGGTTAGAAGAAGGTATTCCCAGCAGACTTCAGTGACCCGAACACGATTTGGAGGTGGTCCATGCAAAAGAATCTCCTTTTGGAATCCTGTTGTTGATTTGTCTGTGCTTCGCTCAAGGTATTGGCTATGCGCAAAGTGGAAGCTTGTAGGGTTCACTTAAAAATACATTTAACGATAGCTTCGAAAACTCCTGTTACAAGTGGGATGACAGGTGTGAAGTCTCCACTGGTGTCGGATTTTTCTTTCTGGAGATATGACATCGTATGTCTAGCAAAATGTACATGCGCATTGTGGTAGCCAGCTCTAAGGAAATCAGTATTGATGTTATCAAGGAAGTTGTACCTCTTTTTACTCTTTCAATAGCAGTTCAAAGTTCGAAGGTTGCTCTTACCAATGGAGAAATTAGGGGTGAGAGGCGAGTTTTGTGGAACAGAAAAGTTTAGTATAGTTCTTTTCCGTTATTAATTCCATATCATGGCAGGATGTGGTAATGGTCCCATCTTCAGTCATCAGGGTGGATAGCAAACATCAAAGTTGCAAAGATTCCAACGGCATTTCTTCAGATTAGATCGGCTTTGTGCTGCTTCTAACTTTTCTTGCTCGTACCGATGTAAATTCTCCTGCAAAGATCTTTCATAGTGTACATTGATTATCAGCCTAGTTAGGTGTGTTGCAGAAGTATTAAGCCTCAGTTCCCTTCTTTTTCCGAGTATCTCCTTAGTGGTGGTGAAAATGCGATCTGAACTCGCGATTTTTTTGGGAAACTAATGCTAGGTCGGCTTAAATCTTAAGTCTATTGACGAGCAGCTCGTAGTCTTCGGTCGGATCTTACTTTGTCAACCAGCCGTTTGCTTTGTTTTTCTTCGGCGATGGCAGCAATTCTTTTCCAGCTTATGCTTGAATCGAATTTTTGTACGTAAAAGGCGGTGATCAGATCCCATTCAAAATCCATGTACCACTAAGGCGCCAAAGAGGCACATCTGTTAATACTCCATGGATATCCGCCGTAGGTAGACTCTCATATCCACCGGTGGCTTTCTCTCTTCTCAAAATGAGTTTCTATGGAAAAGAAGTGCCGAGGCCAGGGTACCCACGAGCCTATCTTCGCTCTCATTTCGCTCTCCCATTTCGTGATTTCCTGTTCGAATTCATTTTTGCTGGCCCTTCCTAACCTGGCATTGAAGTCTTCAACAACGAATGTGGATGAATTTTCGTTGAGAATGATTTCTTTCAACTTGTTGTATAACGTGTCTTTCTCGCTCTCATCAGCTGTGCAAGTTGATGAAAAGCACTTGATAATACTAACTTTCCTTTGGCGGCCGGAGACGAAAGATAGCCAGCTGTGGTGGCAGAATTCCGCACAAAATGATTAGTTGCGAGACCCATAGGTGAACGACAAAGCCGACGCCTCTAACATTTCGTAACGGAAACTTCGCTCAACGAATAACTAGAGTCGGTCATCTACTTGTCCTATTTCGGTCCTTCTGCTTTTAGACACTTACAGGGGCGTCAAAAGGAATTTTATGCTACCATGAGCCCCAAGGAGTGCGTGTAGGTTGGCGTCTGAGGAGAGTGCTCGGTATTATAGGTGCAAAGAAAGAAGCAGTCTCCGTTGAGCGTTCGTTCTGTCTTTTTCCAATGATACCCAGCGGAACACGACATTTGATCACCTCTCCCCGTTCCTCTCACCGCCCTGCGTCGTTGACGGTGATATCCAGTGTGCGAGACACTGAGCCAAGAGTTTTCATGCTGGTTTAGCTCTTTACTTCCTCTGAGCTCTGCGGTCAGTCTAGTCAGAACTGTCCTCATATCGCCACCGCATTAGGCGGTCGCCGAACTTTATGAATCAGCGTAAGATTATCACCTGGCTACCAAACACGGTCATTCTCCGTGCTGTTTACTCTTAGCTGTGTTCTCCGGGTGGAAACGTCGGCTTTGTCTCTGCTTGGAAGGCTCTGCTGGTGTATGAATTCCCCGATGTACCTTGCAATTCGACACTCAGGAACACTATATATATATATATATATTTTCATGACTGCAGCAGCAAGACAAGATAAGCAAATTTTTGGATCACATAGTAAAATACTTCATATCAAAACAATCACCGATTAGTTTTTTTTTTTTGAAGTCTTTCAGTAATTGGAGGCGAGCCACTCAGAGTCTTGTATAGATTAGAATATGCCTAGCTCAAGTTGGGGAGATTAACTTGAGATGTGGTCTGAGGTGGCGCAAGATTACAAAAAGCTCCTCTTTGCGATTCATTTTTCGATTTACGTGTGTATCCAAGGGGCTAAAGAGCGCATGTGAAGCAGTGGTTAGAGGCGCTCTGCGCCGAACACGAGGTCAATGGCCCGATCTTGCGCTCATGGCTCACAAGCTATCCATCCCTCCGAGATCTCAGACTTGTCTGGGAGGATGAGCAATACTGTGGTACAGAGAAGGCCACCGCGAGCCATTGTAAAGGCCAGATAGGCAATCGGTCACCTCAGATAAAATTAAAAATTGAAGGCGAATGCTTGGCGTATCCCTTGAGATTGGTCAACGCCGAGAGCTTTATCCTATATCCAAGGGGCTCATAGGGCTCTAGTTTTCTTGCAAATCTTTTAGATTCCCGGCCGTGGATTGCAACTTTTACATCGGAATTTACTTTTTTTTTGCTCCTTATGCGTGCCTAGTGGAGACTTATGATTGGAGCTAGGTTTCCCAGCTAAGTGATGTTTCAAACGGATGGAGAATGGTCCACCCATTTCACCAATGCCCTCGTCCCCGCCTGGGCAGGAGATTAGCTATAATGTACCAGATCTCATGCAGTGACCCTTTCTACCGTGGAGGTAAACTATGCACATTTTCCTTTTCTCAAAGCCGGCCATACAATCAGTTACGGAATGAAAAGCACTTTAAAGTGTTTGGGAGTGTTTCAATTACTGCTACGGAATTGTTCAGATATCTTTTTGGGTTGTGCTTACTTCGTTGGAGATAAAAGAAAGATGAACGGGACCATAATTAGTTAGACGTTTCATCTGGATGCGTCAGTTTTCTTCTTAATCCAACCTAGGGAGCTCCATTAGCTTCGTAGCCCTTATAAATGACTATTTTCGCGCTGAATCTACGGATTTAATCTTATGCTGTTTTTCTGTGCAAACTCTAGTAGCCGTTCGAAGCATGTTTTTCACAAATCTGCTTATCATGTGTGATGGATGAGAGAAAAAGTAAGGTAGTTAACTAAAATTGTTCTAGTACACCTACTAACATGTATATAATATGCATATATATGGTGTAAGTCAAGCGAATGAGTCAAAACACTGACCTCATCCCGTGATTTCACTCGCTTCTCAAAGAAAATTTGTGTGTTTGAGCTTTTTCCTACGTGTGAAAGGCTCAAGCAACGAATGCAGGAAAGTGTGTTAGAATTGCAATAATTGGACGCTCATAATATTTAGAAACATTCTTTGGCCGCAAAATGCAAATCTTGTATAGCATACTTATGAAGGATTGACTTTTCAAGCAGTAAAAAAAATACTTGTTGAGGCATTCATTCTGCGATAAAATCCTTTTAGGTCTACCATATGGCCATAATTGTTTGATGATGCATCTGAGGTTTTTTTTGATAATTAAGGATTTCAAATAGCTGGGTAGGCTCTAGCGGCGAAGTGTTTTTCTAAGCTATAAGAACCTGATTTGGTCTTATTCAGCCCTCCCTGTTTCGCCGAGGAGAGGCGGGCAGTGCAGAAAAGGCTCATCAAGCTTAACCGCCGATCCGCAAGCCATATAAGTGGCCGTAAATCGATATTGATCCAATGTCTGAGAGTGTTTACTTTGAATAAAGTTAGGTCAACTTTGTATATCGTTTTATTTTGTCTTTTCTATGACCACAGCATATACAATGTCATTTTGATTTCCTCAAATGCTTTTGGTGCGTATAATATGCAACACGTTGAGGTCGCTTTTTTTAAACATTATCTCTTTCTCAGTGGCTCATCTCCATTGTATGTCCTTTATAGTGCTCTTTTTCGAAATCTGTCACATACATATTTTAGGTATGGGGCCACTTTTGGTATTCTACCTCTTCTTGCCCGCGGTGCACTGTCAGTTTGCTGAGATTGCCTCACTCGCTACTTCACTACTTGGTAGTGGACTAGGACCAGCCCTAGGAGGTCTGTGAGTTTTTTATCTTCGACCTTCATTTGTCCGCTGACGATGAGAAATTCGTTCCACCGTTTTGACCGTTGTAGGGACACAGTTGCAAATGATTATGTTCGTAAATGATCTTACACTCTTTACGATGTTTAATCTCGTTGAATAGCAGGAATCCATTTAAACGCACAGAGCAACCAATCACCTATGAAGTTCGGATGTTTTTTCTCAAGTTTCTTCTTTTTCAAAATAAAACTCTTTGCAGGTGCGGCAGCGGCTGGATCGGCTGGTTCAGCAGCTGGTTCGGCACTTGGCGCATTATCACAGATTGGACAGTGTTAGTTAGTGATTTACTGGAATTCTATTCGGGGTTCTAATTAAGTCGACAAATTTTTGAAATCAGTGGAAAACCAAATTAAGAGAGTGCTGTAGGTCAAGCGCTGTGTTGCCTGAAATATGTCAAGTTCCAATTATTGTTTTTGAGTACTAGTTTGGTGCAAAAGTAATGACGGTCAATGCATTGTTGAGATTTGCCGTCTGATATTGAAAGAAATTTTTGATCAAATGTGGTGATGTTTGTATCATTCAAATGCGCATTTTTACGTTGTGCTCTTCTAAGACGATGTTCCATTTTCTATCTGTCTTATATTTAGGCTGTTTAGAAAAGATACTGATAGGTGCAAAAGTTATGGTGGTTTCAGACAGTGAATTCAGATGGATTGTAAAGTAACAGAGACTAATCGTTACCTTAGTCGCGTTTTTGGCCCAGGAGTTAGTTGCTAACGAATGCACTGTGCAGCGATGGTTTAACAAATCTCGTAAAGGAGATGGGGGCCTTGAAAATGAGGAATGTAGTAGCAGGCCATGGGAAGCTGAAAACGACTAACTGGGAGCAATCATCGAAGATGATCCTCCAAAGACTACAACCGATGTTGAAGAAGAATACATCATCGACCAATATAATGCCTTTCACCGAGCAACAAATTGGCAAGACGAAAAAGTTTGGTGCAAAAGTGATGCCGTTTTGATTACAGCCAACCAACAGCCACTCGTCGCCAACGAACGCTTCAAAAATTGAACGAATCGAGCTACAAAGTTTTAATTTGTCCTTGATATTTGTCTGGACTCGCACCCACCGACTAACATTTCTCCAAGTTTGTAGATGATTCTTACAGGAAAAATTTCTCCACATTCAACACGATGCACAAAAAGCTTTACAGGAGTTCATCAAATTCTCAGACACCGATTTCATGCCACAGGAATAAACAAACTGATTTCACATTAGCCAAAATTGTTGGTTGTGATTGTTCTTCTTTAGATTAATAAAGATGTGTTCAAGCCTATATACCATGATTTAACATTCACGAAACCGAAACCGCCCTTAACTTGCACCAAACTAATAGATGTTGTATGAACGGGGCTCGCCTTCACGAAAGATCTAAACATAAACAAAGTGAACATCTCCATCGCTATGCTACTGGTTGAGACAAGTTTTTTTGTTCTCAGAGAATCCCGTGATAGCCGTGATAGAGTGCGTAGTTTAGATCTGACGGGATCTCTATAACATTCCAAAAAAAAGTGATGAAATTTCACGTTATGAATTGTACCACGTTGATAGACATCTACAGCTTTCACATTTTATGATAGCACTTCGTATGAAATTCAGTTAAAATGGAATTGAAGCAGCTGCGATCACAAAGCTAAGATTCGACGACTAGTCAAATATAATAAAATTTGTAACCGTTTAAGAATGAAAACAAATCAGTGTCAGGGTTGTGAACTATGCTTTTGTAGATTACCATGGTAAAAATTCACATGCCTCTAGCAATATCTCTATTCCCAAGGGGATGCTAAAATCAAGTCCATTCTTGCATTTCTGAAAAACTGAATCAAAACCGATGACAACTCCTTTCTTCTGAGAACCTCCTTTCTGAGCATCAGTTTTCTCTCAAACGTGAATGATATATATCTGTTGAATTCACGAATAATGCTATGTTTAGTATATCAACTGGCTCAAGGCGCTCTACAATTAACAGGCACAGGTGTTGGCGTGTTAAACCAAGCATCCGAAGGCAACTGGTTTCCGGCTGTACTCGAGCATGCGTCCAAGAATGCTAGTCAGTTTGATTCAAAGTTTTGAATATATATTGAAACTATGAAGCATATAATTGAGCTACTTGGCTTTAGTCATGCTCTCAGGACTGCATCATGCGCTGGGCACATTCGTATCATCGTAGACAAATTGAATGAATATTTCGCCTAAGAAACGACTTTCTGAAGCTTACCGGTGTATGAAATCGAAGTTTTAATTGTCACAGAAGACTGTAATACCAATTAGCTCACTGCGAAAGTGAAATGGTTGACCGAAAATGTGTGATCAAACCAAGGACTATGAATATAGACTTCCTCTATTCAGTCATTGCTTGATATGAGTCATGCCACAGAACGTAGGGCTGTTCGCAAACTGGTATTCTTTCGGCAAAACTTTATCGAATGTTCAGGATATTGAAAAAGGAACTCTTAATATATGCTGGGTCTAAATCGGTGCAAAAATGTGGCAGCTATGTTTCGATAACTTATTGACATCAATTTAAGTTAAGTAGGAAACATTGAAAACATTTTGGCTTTAGTGCTAATTTTGTCAGGAAGTTTGTGAAAGATGGCCTGATGTAGATATAATGCAATTTAGTCCGGTTCTAACCGGTTTGAGAAACCTAATGTTTTAGCGAAGGCAAAGACAGAGGATGGGTGGCTTCCAGTAGGTTGAATACGTCGTGAATGTTTTCGGATTTTTATGCCGAATTTTTTATGGAACGTAAAGAAACTATGTGAGCTTCAAAAGGGCCTTAGCAATAAAAGTTCCTATAATGGCGACAATGAAAACGCTACCGATTTTCTACCAATCCTATCCAGAATGTGGCATAAAAATCTCGCTATTAAATACATAGGTAAAGGCAACAAAGATGAAAATCCTCCAAAAAGGAAGTAGGGAGAGGGATTATAGAAAGAGCTTCCAAATTTGACGCGCACTGTTTAATTAAATGTTGTAGAAAAGATATGATAGAGAAAGATTGATAGAAAATTATGGAATGATGGTTTAGACAATGAGTGTTTTTCTCTTCTTCGTTTCAAGCATCGTTTCATTAGAGCTCCTTTTGTTAGCGTTCCATGTATTTCGAGCAGATCGCTATAATTCAAAACCTCACAAAAAGAGAGCGGAAGGTTTTCCATTTCTTTACATTAGACCGGGATTATCCATAACCGTCGATTATACGTTTTTGTTGTGAATAATTTCATGATAACCATTGTTCGAAATTGGAGTTTATGGAGATATTTTATTTCTAATCTGTTCCGATATCAGACAAACTTCGATCAAAGTTCATTAGATAAATATTAGTATTTTATAACTAGTATTGATTCATCAAAAACGTCTAATTTTACATAGGAATTTTTTTCGAAAGACCACCATATCTCGTCATTTCATCACTCTCCATTATACAAAACCCATTCCAACAAACATATTAGGTCCGGGTATTTATAATGAACATATTTGTTTGGTAGTTTCTCACTTTTCTATGAAAACACAGAACTGCTCTCAATCAGAAACAATCATGTCCTATGAAACATGTCCAGGGAATGAAACTTCAGTAAACGAAAGATTATGATTGCATGAAAAAGTACTCAAATAAGTACTACGATGGAAAAAATAGCCTAAAAATTTTTAAAGCTCAACAAGGGCACACTATAATTTTATATTGTATTATATTATTTCTTCATACTTGAATACTTTCACAATTACGAGATCATAAAATCAGTTGTAGGTCTCCGTGATATTCGAATAGACTGTCTCGTTCCTTGATTACACATTACAATCTTTTTTTGAAGCGATTTTCACCACCTCTTTGTTTGAACCGTCTACACTGAGATTTTCTATAATTAACGATAATTATGTGCTGATATCCGTGTGATTTGGTTACAATTCCCTCTTTAGAGATGAGGCACACTCAGGGCAGAGGTTAGAACTTACAGTGCGCGAGAGGTCGCTGGTCCCTTCCTTCATTAGGGAATGGGGTCTTCCATCTCTCCGGTGGAAAATTGGTATCAGATTTGTATGAAAGAATTGAAACACTGTATCGCCAACAATTCCTAAGACCGACTTTCAGTAAGTCGTGGTACTGATTATAATAGAATGCTTTCTTTTTGAGCTGTCACGAGACTATGAATTTGAAAATTCATTCAACTATTTCTTACGCTTCAACGGTTTCTCCTTTAAGACATAGGAGGGTTAAAATGACATGCACTAGAATCAGCCCAACATCACTTTAAAAAAGTTGTTTCCATTTCCATTCCGCTATTTAGAGTCTGAGAAACTTTCCCGTACACTCTGATTAAACGTGCCGATCACGGAAGGATAGTGACTTGGTTGACTTGGGAAGAGGTGTATAGCTAGACTACAATTCATGAGATGATATACGTCTTTTTTGCTCTACTGTGTTCCCTCTCTAGTCACAGATCTTTTGACTTTGAAACGAGCTGCATACCTTTGTAATGACATAAGTGATCCGAAAATAACTACAAAATCTTGTCGCTCTGATTTCGAAAATGATCACAGACGGCTAAATCGGATCAGCGCTAAAAATCTGGCTTGCCGATTGACCTTCACGCACCCTTTTCATTCACGGTCAAGAATAGCTACACCGATTTTAGAACGATTTGATTCACTCCATATGCTAGATGGCGATAAAGATAAGATTTTCTTTACGATTTTTTGCACAATACTTGGTTAGCCTGAGCAGCAGTCAGAAACTTATTCCCATTAACTCTGAAGTCTTAGCAAGGTCAAGAAGAAAATTTTTGGCAAGAAGGCAATGATAAATCTTTGTTACACCTTGCAATCGCGTTAATCACCGATTTCGGTGACGGCGACTATAAAGGCGGTAACAAACTGGGTTTCAAATGATATTGAACAATAAGAAGGAACAACGAAGATTTTTCTTCGTTTATATATCGACTTTAAAAGCCAGATATATAGAAACATGACGCTTTGTCCTACGTGAGTTCATTCTTGAGTTCGTTTCACAGTCTGCCAGTTTCAGTAAAATATTTCCTCACTTCAAGATAAAAGGATAAAGGATAAAGCTCTCGGCGTGGATCAATCTCTGAGGGATGCGCCGTGCATTCGACTTCAATGTTTAACTTCGTTTGAGGTGACTGAATGCATATCTGGCCTTTACAATGACTCGCGGTGGCTCCCGCTGAACCGACTCAGTGCTGCTTATCCTCCCAGACAAGTCTGAAACCAGTTTACCGACCCCGGAGGGATGGATGGCTTGGTGAGCCATGAGCGCGAGATCGAACCATTGACCTTGTGTGCGACGCAAAGCACCTCTAACCACTGCGCCAGACGCGCTCCACCTTAAGATATAGAGATAATATATGTAAGATAAGATAAGATATAGAAAGACATAAGAGCGCATGAAGTGCCTACTACTAGTAGATGTTCGGTTCATTTGTTAGCAGACAAAAGAACATTTGACGAAGGTAAATTTTAGAATACTTGTGATCTCCAACCCTAATAGTTTACAGACGCGTCGCAGCTGGAAGCAAGTGCTCCTGGGAGTTCAGTTGCTCTGTACACCATCTTTATTCGTTGATACTCCCAATAAGATCTTTGGAACCAAGATAAAAAATTAAGGTCTCCACTCATAAACTCACATAGAGTAAGAATTTTGCCAAAAGCATGATGTCAGTCTTGTGCAAGACAAGGCCAAATAGAGGTTACCGACTGACTATTGCTCAAATCAGTCAATAATAAATCTACTATACTAGTTATAGGATTCCACGCGGAAAGTTTTTCTTCTGTAGGGAATTTATGTAATAGCCCACTTCGATCGTGGTATTTAGAGAAAAAATTGGCTTGTGGTGACAATTAGTTTTTCAGGAGCCCTCATGACCGGACAGAGTGGTGGCATTGGTGGTCCTCCAAATCTTGGTGTCCTGGGTCCTATGGGATCTGGAATTCCAAGTTCACAAATTGGCCCAGAATTTGGAACAAGTAATCCGTTCTTTGTTATGAAAACACTAGTTAGGAATGTTGGATAAACTTTTAAGAAAGTTTGGTGACTTATTTATGCAAGGTTATGCTATTTTTTTTTCACAGATTTTCCAGCTCCAAGTATTGAAGACTACAACGATAGCAGTGAAAAAGAAGAAATAACGGTCAGTCAATGAATACAACCAATTACAAATTACACAGTCAAGTTTTCTGTTACTTTATGAGGGTTATGTTTTTATATACAAGCTGTATTTCTTTGGTACTATTGTCGTCAATGATAACCATTCGTGAAGCGTTATTGTTAGAGGTGATGGTGTGTAGCACAAACGGGGTCTCAGGTTCTATCCTACACCACTGCTACCTAATATCCTATATTAAGGTCTCGGAAATTTGTCACTGGTCTTGTTTGAGAAACTAGGATAATTTCTGAAAGGCGTTGGTGGCAATCTCAAGTTACTGTATAGGTTATATGTGCACTTAGTTACGTTTACTACTCTGCGAATGTAGTCTAATAAATTCAGTTGAGGAAATAGTACCCTGACACCCGCTAAAATTCGAAGTTTATACATAAATTGAGTTAAAAACATCAATAATTATTTTTCGGAACAACGACCATCATTATCCTAACGATCTTCTGTCAACGATCTGTAAGCTTTCAGATCTGCTCAGAATCGCCATTCCTTGAGTTTTCAATAAACGAAACTCCTGATATGCCTCTTCAACTTGGTTGAATGTCTCGAATAGGCGTCCACGCAGTAAATGTTCCACTGAACGGAACTGGGCCATTATGGAACGGTTCAACATCTGGACTGTGGGCTGGGTTCAGCAAAATTCGACTCCTTCCAGTTCATCAAGCTTTTCCTTACTCTTCGTTGCGGTGTGAGATTTGACACTGTCTTGCTCAAGCAACGAGCATTTTCGACGAATCATTGTCGTGTACTTTCCCTTTAACGCATTGTAGACTCGCGCCAGCTACTCGCAGTTGTGTTCGGCACTGATGGCGCGACTATTCGGAACATGTTCGAAATGCAAGACACCTTCAGAATGCCATCAAATGCAGTGCATGACCTTTTGAAAAATGGATTTTGATGTGCAACTGCTGTCGGAGTCGACTTTTTGAAACCCAGCGTTTGCTTCGATCGTGATTGACCAGGTACACCCACTTCTCATCAGACCTCACGACACTCTTCCGAAATCGATCGTTCAACAGGTTCTGCAACAACTGACGGTAAACTTCAACGCGGCGACTGACTTGAGCTTCAATCAGTTAACGCGAATCTTGGCGAGGTTTCTTGTGGGCAAAGCCAAGTTGTTGAAGATGATCTCAAGCCGCTTTTTGATCGACACTAAGTTCTGTTGCCTATCCACGTGTGCTTAATGATGGTCGCTCAACCAAAGCTGCTTGCAGATCTCCATTGCTCAATTCCAGTGGCCGGCTGGAAAGGAATTGGCTTTTGAGACTGAAATACCACTCGGCTACAGTCAGATAATTCCCAGTTCCTTTACTTTCGACACCACAGATCTCGTTCCAGCGTCTCTTTTCGAAATTTGTCGCTTCTAGCAATGGCGTATCAAAACTCGAAGCTCTCCTCATCATTTGATGTTCGAAAAGTGGATTGAAATTTAACTCTCCATAACTAGCGTTGTCCAGGAGTTTCTTATGGAAATAATCCTGGAATATTTTCATGAACCTAGAATAACCGATACTGCGTCAAACAGATATGAAAATTTTTAAAGTTCGCGAGTGTTGAAAAACTTTTTCGTCACCCTGATATCAGTCATCATCGACGGCTTGTTCAACTCTCACAACTCGATGCTTTATCCTATATCCCAGGACCGACTATCTAATAACTTCGGCATAGTTTGAATATATGAGGATTTTTTCTGTTTAGCCGTTCCGAGGAGTTATTGATATTATTTATTGAACATCAGCGAAACATATAACAATGCAGTTGATAATGCAGCATGAATAATACAACAGTCATGGTGGCTACGTTTCAGTGAGGTTCGCCATCTTCAGAGTCTGGAAAGGTCGAATTGATTCTCAAATCATTCAGTCAAAAGCCTTCATAATCTCACCAGAAAACGTATGAAACGAATTTTAGATCGCATGGTAAAACTTCATTACAAAAACACACTGACCGCTTGAATGTTTCAGGTCTTTCAATTATTCATTGAAGACCTGCCACTTAAAGTCAGTGCGTAGGTGAGACTGTGCTTGGCTTAGGCCGCGAAGATTATCCTGAGGTATGGTGCGAGGTCACGCGTTATTACGAGGCTCTCCTCTTTGCGGTTCATTTTTGGGCCTATACTATGCATTATCAACTGTATTGTTATATGCTTCGCTGATATTCAATAAATAATATCAATAACACCTCGGAACGGCTCAACAGAAGAAAATACTCAATTGTCCTATAATCACCGATTACTACTGCGATGAAAACTACTAGATAAAAAACGCGAATGACTTGTTCAGTTCAAGTGGTTGTGTCAAAATGAAAAGTCTTAACCAAATTGTATAATTCTTTTGTATTAATATTCTTCCAACTGTTTCCACTTATGAGCTTTTGAGAACTCCATTTTTAAAAATTTTGTCCCTTCTGTTGTTTTTCTCCCATTCTATGCTGATAGCCGAAATACTGCGTGGGCTTTCAGACAGTCACAACTTCGGTGGATATCGATGGCGGTTCCGATGTGGACATCACAACAGTAGCTTCAGGTCCTGGTACCTCACCAATTACACTATTCCCTGAAGAGGTAATCTACTAATATTATACCGTTCGTTTCGAGTGTTTCCTTAAGACCATGCTCAAAATTAAATATATCTCATAATTGTTATTTGAGCCAACATGTTATGTCATATCTATTATGGGCTCTTGTACAGCCCGTTACACGTCTCTCGGCCTTACAGCCTTGTCAGTCGGGCAGTCCCTTCGTCTTTAACCAATTCTTTCGGGCCCCTACATCCCCTATAAAGAGTAGGCGACGACGAACGATTTACACAACTGTCGTAAGTGAAAAACCACTAAATCGGCAGTGTTTGACACTCGATTGCACTTGGCTGGTATTTCGAAGTATTATATTGTATTAACTTGTTTCGAGTGCTTTCTCAACACCACGCTTAAAATTAAATGTATCCCATAATTATTATTCAAAAGAACACTCATGTGGTCTGTTATGGGCTTTTGAACAGCACGATACATCTGTTTCAGCCTTACAGCATCGGCAATTCAGCGATATATGAGTAAAATTGCAATGTGTAGACAGTCCTTCCAATCGTTTGTTTTTCGACTTCGCTATAAATATCCAATATAGTTTGTGAGAATGTTCAAAGCAGTTACGAGATTGGCACGTCAGTGGCTTGCGTACGTTTCGGCGGTATCGCCCGCTTCATCAGAGCTACACGCCCTACTAAATCCTACTTATAGCAAAAATGGGGAGCCGTTAGGCTGATGGCACGGGATATTGTATTACCACCTAATTTCAGTCGATGGATTACAGCTGTTAGTGACTGTGTAGATATACTGCTATAAAGTAAGGTTCAATGTGGGACGTTTAGCTCTGATGAAGCGAGCGATCCGTTGAAACGTACGTAAGCCACTGACGTACCAACATCGAAAAGGCTTTGAACATTCTCTTAGACTATATTGCATTTTGTAATAAACGCTTCAACAAATAGAGGGAATTTTTCCCTCTCAAGTATCACTTAAGCTAAAAATGTGTTCTTTGATTTACGAGATGATAGCAGCGATATATAGTTTGCACTAGTTGTGTTACATAATACATGTATGTATATGTATATATATATATATATAGTATATATAAGTATATATGCACACTCGTTGTTGCATTACATAGTATATGATATATCAGAGTTTTCAGCAGGAAACCAAATCCATAACGAAGCAAACTACACCGCAACCACTCAAGGAAATTCGTATTCAATTACCAAAAACTAGCAGGTCAAGTATAAATAGTGATTACACTGATGAGGTAATTGAGTTAGTACGTTTTGACAAAATAGTAATGGAAAAGGAGTAAAAAAGAAAAATAATGGAAAATAAATCTTTGATATGATTCGATATAATAGGTGGTGACAACCGATGGAGAGTCTCGCGTTGCAATCACAACCAAGGCAGGGAATGACGGTGATGAAAATCTGGTTCGTTATATTTTGTTTACCACGAAACGATAATAATGAACCATAAAGAAGATAGAGAATAGAAAAATGAAATCATATCTTGAGACTTGTAAAGTATCACTGAACTATCATCATATTCACCAACTCAATTAAATTTCGCGTTTATAAGTGGTTTTCGTACTCATTCTTTCATGTATTCAAGGGTATTTCGCCTCTTACATCATCCGTGAGGGGTTGGTTGATTTCCTTCCCTACTTTTGTTTTTGATTTCGGCCTACAACATCTCCGAATCAACAAGTAGAGAACTCGGCCAAGAATCCATCGCCGAAATCCATTCCTTGCAAACGACACTGTGACCACCTGAAAACGTCCTTGCAAGGTCACGTCAGTAAACCAAGGAATATCATATGAACGCGCAGCAATATACCATTTGTTATGTGCTGGGTCCGCGCAACTATTGAAGACGGACCATCTAAGTGTCTAAGTGTATAAGTGTGTATTCAAGGATATACACTTCATTTGAGCTTGTAGCGCAGTGGTTAGGGGTACCTTATTAACGCCAGGTCGTTGGTTCGATTTCGCGCTCTGTCCGGCCGATTCTGCCATTGGGGGCAAGGTTACGAATTCCTACCCGACCTACCTGGGAGGAAAGTAGTACTGACGTGATACATTGGTGTGTGAACTTGATGGAATAGCCCAAATATGCATTAAATTACCTTTGACGAAGCTAGAGGAAGCCGAATGCATGGTACACAGGGACTGATCAAGGAGCTCGTTTATCCTTATAAACATTTCTTTCGACTCATATACATTTGGTTTCGTTGTAATCACTTCTACCTGGCGAGCATAACGGAAAATGTATTCGCTATGCTCTTTCATTGAGCTGAAGTACAACCATTTTTCAGAGCCAATGAGATTTTGTTGAGGTTTTTCTTACTATAGAGTTTATGATTTGTGGCTGTGTTTAGCTAATGCCAGATCGAGTCTCCGCCGCGAAGACTTTGAATGCAGAAACTCAAACTGAAGTGCCAAATCTATCAAAGTTGATTGATGTTCTACGAAAGAGTAGATTGAAGGAGTCGGAAATCATGGAGATTGTGTCGCAAGTGAGGGAATTTTCAACGAATCTGCATTTTCAAAATTGTTCTGTCCTTCATCCCCTCCATGCTTTCCTCTTTCTTTGTGCCATTTTTTATTTTTCTTCTAGGTCGAGGGTAACGATAACATCGTCAAGTCATCGAAAATCGAGTTCTCAGCTGCTGTTCAAAATATACCACTGAAAAAACAAAGAAAACGTGAACGTATAGCGAAAGCTACGAGAGAACTTCAAGATAATATTGAACCACCAGAAAAGGTGGGGATGAATTGTTGTGGTTTTTGAAAATTGATTAAAGAAAATGATTCGATTTAATTTGAGGCTGAGAAAGCAGTCTTTGTGGAGAAGGTGGCCTCCGATTTAGTTTCTCTCTGGATTGCTAGATATTCCACAGTGAATTAGTGTTGGTCTGAGAAGAGTTCGGCCTTTATCTCTATGTGAAGCAGAATATATAAATACTTCAATAATCAATAATTTCGTTGTAACCATAAATTTGTAAAGTTTAATATGAATGGTAATTGGCTTAATCTTTCGGCTAGATCTAAATATTTTACCATTTTTGGGCTTGGAAAAAATTGCTAACAAATTTGTCTGGAAAGGCAAAACGGCATTGACTTTCTATAATGGTAGACCTCTGCAACTCGTTATGTGGACTAATATGCCTAAGATATTCACGATACTAAGTGGAGTCGAATGCATGTCGCTTTCTTATGAGATGACTCAGTGCCAAACTCTTATCCTTCAACATCGTAGTACTTTCACAGCAATGAGTTTTGGAGAACTCTAGCGTTCTCCTCCGATTTTATATCAACATTTGATTCATTCGTGATTTAATCCGAAGCAAATGCTATTGCTCTGTTCTCTACTATGACCAATATTTTAGGCTGCTCGAGCGCACTTAGCTCATTTCCGCCAACTACCGGACTTGGCATCATCGGCAACAACAACGATTTCTGACGTCACTCGTTCTGTGTGTTTCTTCAAACTCAATCTGCAGATTTAACTGAAGAGACTCTCAAGTTTCTCTTTTTTTATGCATGATATTGCTTCCAATTTGTGTATTTTGTAGGTTGTTCACTCTGCTGAGAAAACTCATTTTACTGCTACTCAGCAACTGCCACCACTTACACAAGCAGAATTCACAGCTGAAAATCAACTTCATAGAAAAATAATTCCGATAAAAATTGAAGAAGCACCGTACTCACCATCTTCGCCCACACTAGGAACTTTGGGTGAAGGACAGTATACTACTCAGCCAAATTACGTAAGTAAACGAATAGTTCCAAGATTTGCGTCATATTTTTCATGACTATTATCTGATAAATTTTCAAGGTTTCTTACATTAACTGGCAACAGCCACAGCACATTCCTCATCAATCGAGTGTACAGTCTACATCACTCTATCAACCGCATTCCTCTCAATCAGCAATTCCTATATTCCATCATCAGTATGCTCAGCCACAATCTCAATACATTCCAAATCCGCTGCAACAAGTTAGTTTTTCTTTTGTAAAACAAAACTGTGAAAATTTGATTGTTTTATCATAATCAAATTACTTTAGCCGCATTATATTCATCCAGCAGCATATCCACTACAAGTGCAACAACCACAGCAATTTGTACAACACTATCAGCAACTGCCAGTGCTAGCAGCTGCCAACCCGCAACGACAACTTCCTCCACCAAATCAACATCTGCAGCAACTGCAGCCACAGCAACAGCTGCCGCAGCAGCAACAGCAACATTCACTGCAGCAGCCTTTGCCACGGTTAGCAGCAGCCAACACGCAACGGCAGTTTCCTCAACCATATCAACATCTGCAGCAACTGCAGCCACAGCAACAGCTGCCACAGCAACAGCTGCCGCAGCAACGCCGCAGCAGCAGCAGCAACATTCACTGCAGCAGCCTTTGCCACGGTTAGCAGCAGCCAACACGCAACGGCAGTTTCCTCAACCATATCAACATCTGCAGCAACTGCAGCAACAGCAACATTCACTGCAGCAGCCACTGCCAGGGGTAGCAGCAGCCAACACGCAACGGCAGTTTCCTCAACCATATCAACATCTGCAGCAACTGCAGCCACAGCAACAGCTGCCGCAGCAACAGCAGCAACAGTCTCACCCATACTTTCACCAAAACCAACCTTACAAGACTCCTCAGCAAGTGACGCCTTTGCAACAACAACATTTTCAACAACCGCAACTGCAGCCACAACGCCGGGATTCATACAGGTACTGGTGCTATTCTTGCTGAAAATCAGTCCTTAACAATGTGCTTGACTGCAGTAAAGCGAAACTCTGAGAAAATCATACTTTTTACTACGGTTTGAAGAAAGTTATCCAATATTTAAGCAACAATGTCAATTAATATTTATTGAATTTTTTGCTTGTTATATCTCTTTCGAGCGACCAGTTAACTAACTGCACAATTTGATTCCTTCATAAAAACAGCAATCGTCCTGTGAAAACCTCAATCTTTAGAATCCAAATAGCTAGCGATTGTATGCGGTGACATCCTGAGAATGCTACATCGCGGTTACCTCGAAAGAAGAAAGAATACCATGCTACAATTGCACTAAGCATGTAAATTAAGATTGAACATAACGCATTCTGGAGTTACGGCCAAATTCACTCACGAAACCGATGACTTTTGTGGGCGATTGTTATAGATTTGCGAAAAGATTGCCAAAAGTGCCTGGGCTTGCTTGACATGTTAAGAAGCTCACCCAAACATTTATGCTGTTCAATTTATACTCCTGATTTAGTGCATTTGGTAGCATTCCTTTTCATTTCCTTCTCTTGACGAGAATACTTAAGAAATTCGTCATTGATTGAACTTTTGAATCAAAACCACGAACAATATTTTTCCGAAATAACTTAGTTTTGTAGCAAAAACCTGTTCTTACAGTATACTTCTGTTTTGTAAAATATGTCAAGCATATTGAAGAATCTTGAATAATCTGCATAACTTGGAATCTCAAGAGGGAGTTGTATCGGCGTTCTAGTCATACTAAGGGTGCGTGCTAACAGTACACCACCGAGACTTTTGCTATGCTACCACTCCACTCTTCTCGAACAAACGTTTCAGCTCCTGTCTGATGTTTCAAATTTTGCATGTGATTCATTATTATCTTGCATATGACCATAATATCATAACGCAGTCCAAAGAGTAGTAAAATAAAGACTTCATTTAGATTATCTCAAACTTATCTCATAATTATTATTTAAGCCAACATCTCATGTGGTCTGTTAATGCGACTCTTGTACAGCCCGATACATGTGTTTCGGCAGCTTCGTCAGTCGTCGCAGACCCTTCGTCTTTGGCCAATTCTCTCGGGGGCTCCTACCCCCCTCCCTCCCCAATCCGCCCACTAACGATTTAAACAACGCACTCTTCTGACATGTTGGCTCAAATAATAATTATGAAATATATTAAAATTTGAGCGTTGTCTCAATATAAACACTCCGAATGGCAGGTATGTTAAACACAGCTATTTCATGCGTTCATCCTATGGATGAGGAAAAATAGAGGAAGGCTTTGAAATATGATATTTTTGATATAGTACAATGCTGTCAAAGCCTCTTACATCAATACAGCACATAGGATTCCTTGTAACCAAATGGACAGCATCGTGTGATGGTAAAATGAACAATGTATAATCTACTCAACACTAAGTATTTCTTACATCCTAAACATCGCACGTAGCTATTTTTTGAAGAAGAGAATCTTTTTTGAAATGCTTCAAAATATGAGATTTAGGCATTTAAGACAAGTTAATGGTCAGGCTTTTCCCCATGCTTCTACGGCAAAGCATGTAGTATTCACAAATCAACCATTTGGTGCGTCAACATTTCAATAAAGCCCTTCTCTTCTTATACCAGTTTTTTCAATTATATGGTTGATTTTCTATAGGGACGGCAGAACGATATAATCAAGCAACTCATCTAGCTCTATCCGCTCCAACGCAATTTGGTAGAAACGCGCATCAATCCAATACGGTACGTATTTCTGAGCTTTTCTCAAATTCATTGTAATTATGTGTGAAAGTGTCTGCTGGCAGAAGTATGGAGCTTGAATCTTTTTTTTTTCATAAAAACTTACACATACAGTGCGCAGAACATGCGCGCTCTTGATAGTCGTTCACAGTGCTGTGTGTAAAAAGTAGAGAATAAGAGCGAATGCGTTCTGATTTGCTTTTGTCTCTATTCTGTTAACTCGAAAAATAGGTTCTGAGCACGTCCTTAATGATGGAGTTGCTTGAACTGAACAACTGGTATAAAATCATTGACAACTTATTAATGTCAGCTGTAGCAGAAATCATTGTTATTATCCAGAATCACATTGTGGAAGCTCCAAGAAATACTCAAGGAGCATCCTATTTGCCTCAGCGTTCCGTAAAAACAGAGGATCAGGCTACAGCAGCCATCGAGGTGTAGAGGTATTTGAATATGCCTCATTTATTTGAATTTCTACCTATATTCGGCTTCTGTATATTTCATAAGCCATTTTGAATAGAATTTATTAATGTCAACTGTAGCAGAAATCATTGTTATTATCCAGAATCACATTTTGGAAGCTCCAAGAAATACTCAAGGACCATCCCATTCGCCTCAACGTTCCATAAAAACAGAGGGATCAGGCTACAGCAGCCATCGAGGTGTAGAGGTATTTGGATATGTCTTATTTTTTGACTTTCTACTTATATTCGGCTTCTGTATATTTCATAAACCATTTTGAATAAAATTTACTTATTTTAGAATTCCAGTGAATAGTTTTTTTTAAGGAACTAAAAAATTTAATGCATTAGTATCCATAGAAAATTCCTATATTGTCTAAATTATTCAATAGCCACTGATCAAACCAAATAACTAAAGGAGATTGCGATAAATTTTATAAAACAATCTCTAAAAGTACTCAAAATATGTCAGTTGACGTTTAACTGTCATTATAGTTTCGCATGAAGTTGGATTCTATAATAGATATCTCTTTTTTCCTTCTTTCTCTTTTCTCTTTATACTACGCTATCTTATTATGCTATGCAATCTTTAGCTGTTTAGAAACCGACAGTGGGACCGTTGACAGAAACGAAAGCTGTCACTGTTTCATCACAAGTGCCCGTCATCTCTGAACAATCTGCTCAACGTGCAACGCGTACCGTGCCACGGCGAAGACCATATCCACTCAGGACCATTACCAACGAATCACCACACCGTCAACGGTCCGTGGTGTCAAAGTCGACGCCTAACATGAAGCTTCATTAAAACAGTTATACTTTTGAGGATCAATATTTGTATTAATTGAGGCAGCATCAAGGAAGGGGTCTCCAACCATTTTTATCATTGACAATGTGAAAATCGCAACCGTCAAAAGATAGCTGAGCAGTTAGATAATGCCAAACTAGTTCATGATGCGACGTAGTTTAATGATAGTAGGCGAGAATTTGATGTCAGACACATCTTCTTCCCATTAATTTCTATGAACGGCTCTTTCATTTTTTTTTCTACCTGATTGCTTTAACTTTGTGTGCTTCAATTAATTTTGCTTGCTATCGTATGTGCTAGTAGTTACTTCGGCTATGTTTTTTTCTAGCCCTACGCCTTTTATTCTTTACTTGCGCATTTCTAGATGTATTTTTGTTCCTCAATAATAGCTTAGTAATGATAACATGTCAACGCTTCGCATAACGGTTATGGTGGCTTTGTCAAGACTCACATAAATTATAACTGTAATTAAGCAAGCTATGAATTGCATTTTTAAATCACAAAAACTCGTACATCCAAGCAAAATGGGTTCGAAACTAAGCCACTCGCACATACATAAGCAGTCGTTTTTAAGCAAATGAAACTTCCGGATTGGATTCACGCAGTAAATCGTGATCCAGAAATGAACTTATGACCTCGAATTACGGTCTCTTATGTCGTCAATATCTGTCATTGAGTTGCATGAGTTGCACTTGCACGCTCGAGTGTTTCAATTCCGCTTCCATGTTTCCTTACACTTATCGCGTTTTTTTTAGCAGGTCTTAATTTTTCCTTCAGTATTTTTTATGCATCAGTTTTTGCTATGAGGTGTTATTTTTTGCATGAATAACCTTCTATGAAACTAAGTTATCATGGAAAGTCAATTTAGTAAGGAACTTCAGCTCACGATCTGTGATAATTTTTCTGATTATTGAGAGATAAGTGATGTCATAATATTATGTATGGTATCTCATGTATCACCTGTATCACCTGTCGTCCGTCGCTCATCATGTGACTCGAGCGGGTACCAGCAACACTTTTTATCCATTTTTCGCTATCGCGTGCTAGAGTAGCCCTGTGGGCTCTCCTCGCTCTAGGGAATCGCTGAGCATCATGTCTTTCTTTTATATCTTTCATCAAGAAATCGGTATCTCATGTACATTATATAATGTCGTTCAATGCAAAATAAAAGTGATTTTTTGACCGTTGTATAAACGTTAGGATCATTAAAGGATTAGTTTTCTTCGCTGTGAACCCGCCATTACAAGTTGGTTATCGAAGAAAAACATACTCCGAAGCCAATTTTCTCAAACTGTCACAAAAAAAATTCATCATCTAGCGTCGATTAATGTTTGACGGTCATGTATTGAAGATGCACTATGCTGTCGACCATCCGTTGCATCATAGATGTGACTGGATGGATATTTACTTTATACAGTAACGTAGTGTGGCTCAACAATTTATTAAATCTAGTCCTTTACAAGTATATCACCAATTGTAGTATTCACGATTGTTGATAAACGTAATTTGCGCAAATGTGTGACTTGCAATCTACGATTAATTGTGAGTTTATATTATTCTTAATTAAGCAAAAAAAAAAACTTTTGCTAATACGTAGCCCGTTGGTAATTTTTGCCAGGCTAGATTCGAACCTAGTGCTTGTAGCAACTCATCTGCTTATCAGAATATTTTGTATCCTTGGTTGTTAAGAAAATTTGATGAATCAATATTAAATGCGGTAAAATGATGGGACCAGTAGATTTTCATTCTCAGTATTTTCATTTCCTTACAACCATCATCCGTAAAATATTTTGGACACTATTTAAGTTCGCTTGTGGTTTAGGAATCTGTTTTCCATTTCATTTCCTGAATGGTATTCAGGGGTGACTTTCCATGTAATCTCGTGATGTCGTCGACAGCTTTCCTCATTTTCACCACATGCAGTAACCGGCCGCTTGGGTCCGAAAAAGTTTTCTCGTCCTGTGACTAGGGATTTTTAGTAGATAACAGTAATTCGACCGATCCACCAGAAACGTTTTACTGACCGACTATATTAATAATTGTAAATATAAAATAATGGAAATGTTATTCATAATGTTTGATGATTGTTTGAAATCATTTGACTGACAATCAGGGATTACTTGCCTAGTAAGCGCTTGAAAATGAAGAAGGTTGGAGAGAATCTTCTAAAAGAATCGATAAAATTCTATTTTTTACTTTAGTTTACTAAAATGCGAGGACAATGCTGGAATGCAGCTAATTTTGGCCGAGAACTATCATATTCGATAATCAGAGGCAAGAGCCTGGAATAGAAGTAGTTTCGAATCATATAAACTGGAATGATCGAGAGAAAGATGAATGTAAAAAGAATAAAATCTTTTGTTTTGCTGAACTTACCCTTCTAATGGTTTCAAGATTTGATGAATGATGTATCACTATCGATATCACATGTGTCATCTTTAGTCTCGTCAATCATCAAGCGATTTGAACGGGCACTATTGAAATCTCATTTGGTCTTTGTCACGCGGCAAGCTACAGATTGACTGTGCACTACTAATATCTCTATAGTATGTTCACTAGGCGATGATGTGGACATACTAATATTAGATTTTTGGGAAAAGAAAGTGGAGCTGGTTTGATGGGGATAACTCCGAGCTGCCTACCATGTACTTCGCAGTCATTTGAGTGTGCGATTATGATTTGATTGACGTGTATGGTAAATAAGTATAAAATAGGCTCTCGGGGTTGGTCAACTCTTGAGGGATACACCATGCATTCGAGACCTTTGAACATCGTTAGAGATGACTGAATGCATTCGTGCACTATACAATGACTCGCGTTTACCTGCCGTTCAGTCGAGTCCGCGCTGCTATCCTCTTCGACAAATCTGGCATCGCTTTACTGATAAGGGAGAGATGGAAGGCTTGGTAAGCACGGGATACCGGATCAAACCAGTGTGACGTGTCTGTTGCAGGGCACCTCCATCCACTGGTCCACACACGCCCTTGTCTATGGTATCGTATCACCTACATACGCACAAGAATTTCCATGCTCGTGCCAACGAATGAGGCAAAATCCGTGCGTAAGGTATGAGCTAGACTGTCTTGTCAACGACAGTACGAGGAGATGACTCTTAATTTTTTCATATTATACAATGCTTCCGGTAAAGATTGTAAGACCCTAATTTGTTCTTATATGACATTTTGATAAGCTAACATTGTTAACGCATTTCTTGCTGCCAGTGGCTCAGGCTACGGCAACTACACCTTTGCCAGAGCCGTTTTCCCTTTCTGATAGAATGAGACTATCTGTATGCTGTGAGTATGGAAGTGAAAATGTGAAAACGTCCTCCTAGTCTACTAATAAATGTTGCTGTTCCTAGTAGCACATTTCTCTCTGAAGATAATTTTACTTGAGCCTGAACGATAACGTGAACTTTATAATAGTCTTCAAAACAAAGCTATCATACTATAGATAACCCATTTTTATTTGATCAAAAGCACTCGTTTGAAGTACAATCAAAGTCCGACATTCAGTATTTGAGGAAAAAGTTATGTTTCAGATCTCATAAAAAAAAACAAAGTTAGGTGAGTGCTATGGACAGCTTTCGAAGAATTTTCTTCTATTGTTTGCATTGCCAACTGTCATATAATTATAGTATTACACCTTTGATACGAGAGAATTCAAGTTTCATTGAATACTACTTGACATATCGCATGTAGTATGCTACTTAATTCACAAATATCGTCCTCACTTGAAATGATCGTAAAAAGCACCTTTCACATAATCCTCCATGATTAGTGAAATATCAATAAATATTCGATCAGTCATGTACTACTTAGTAACGATAGTTTTTGGAAAGAACTCTTAGTTGTATTGGGAAGTATCTCAGCATTAATCACGTAAAGGACATGAAAGGACACAACGAATTGATGTGGATGACGCCTTTGAATAATAGGCAATGCCAACGACAATTCTAAAACGATAACAATTGATTTCGGGTAATGTCTTCGTTTATGCTAAGTTCTTTTTCTGTTTATACTCATCATCAATAAAATATTCACTTCCAATACTTGTATCCCCATTCTCACCACTCCAACTAACACCTCCCTTCGCATCACCTCTCCTAGTACAGATACAATACTCACATACTTCTTTCTCATACCACCACCCATATCCTCCTCTCCCCTCCCCCCTTTTTCTTCTCCCCTCTCCCTCTTTTCCCCCCCCCT
>JAHQIW010000102.1:0-68179 GCA_019055375.1 Parelaphostrongylus tenuis | reverse complement strand
CGATTCAATATTTGACTACTAAAAGTCTAATTCATCAGTGACGTAGTGTCCTCGCTTCCAAAGGTTCATTTACTGTTGCTTAACCATACTGCTAAGCAAATTCGAATCTACATTTGATTTCTTTCAGGTACTTTCGCAGTGGTTTGCTCCTTACTTTAAATTTCCCAAATGGATATCAATCAATAACAGCAGATAAAATATAGGATCGCACCTTTTTGTTTTCTCTCCAACGCATTGTCTTTCTCCGGCTGGCAGATACTACAGGGCGCTTTTGTACGCTTACCTCTTCGAATCTGGTGTTCAAGAGAGCATCAACTTTTGCTCGCGTTTTTTGCTGAAAAATAGTGAGTTAGAGAGGTTCCATTACGTTATTAGAAAGATCTTCGTCGTTTCATCCCTCAAAAACTTTACGACATCTCAGCTTAACCAAAAACATGAGTTCACTGCGTGTATTGTTTCCAGAAATATTTCATGTAAGGGAGAGGATCAAAGTCAATCAGCATTATCAGAAGCACTTTAGTCTAGCAGAAAAGGAGAACATGTAATTTCGTTGGACTATGGTATCAAAATTTTTTCAACTATCTCAATTTCAAAATTTTTAGTATTTCTACTACTTTTTTCGCAGTGTCATGATGTTACATATACCTAAGAGATTTGAGTGGTAAGCAAAAACACGGCTCAAGCGGGAATCGAACTCGCGTTCCATCGCCAACCCAGTAAAGATACTAAAAAATTTCGGAGCATCACACCTAATAGTGGCTGCCAGCTGAACTGGATTTATAAAGCAAAATTGCATACCCCACCAAACCTGTTGAAGGTTGATCACTGATAGCTAACATACAGATGTTGAAGAATGAGTGATGGTGCAAATGTGTCTCAGTGGTGTAGTGGTAGTACCATGCTTCACCGGCATGGATGAAGCGAGGGTCGATTCTAGCCTGAGGCCGTGTTTTTGCTCACCACCATATTCTCTTAGGTATATCTCAATTTCGTCGCTTTTTTTGATTTCATCCGACCACGTACTAGCTATCTCACTCTCTCACCAAAATCTTCAAGAAAAGTCAGCTTTACTAATTGTCTCAGACATTTATATCAGAAGAAAGCAAAGTTCATTGTATACGACATTATGACGCTGGTAGATACCACCTCTCTCCGGTACCAAATTCGCTTCATCTGCTCATTTACGTGTTCCACCAGCTCAAGAGAGATGGAGAACGAAACACCTGCTGTGATGTTGTATTTGGGGTGCTTCTCACGGAAACAAAGTTATTTGAGACCTCGACGGCTTTCGTCATGACGGAAGATTCGAGCAGACTTTATTGAGACATTACGACATTGAGACCGACCTACCCTAGTAGAAATACTGCATTTTACTCCCAATCGCTCTAACTTTTTTTACTTTTATAATGTTATTTTCTACTTATTTAAGATTCATTATTTCAGAAGGTACTAACAAATCGGTCGTTGTACACTGCCACCTTCAAATACGCTTATCCCAATTCAAGATGAGCTGATAAGATATAAGGGCAGATGATGGAAGCACCATCAGTTAGTTAGCCTTCGTGAACTATGATCACTTCGTTAGCTGTCAAAGGATAAAGTTCTCGGTGTTGAGCGACTTCTTGAAAAGACGCCATGCATTTATCTCCGTATTAGGTGATCGAATACATATGTGGACTTTACAATGACTCAAGGCCTGCCGATGCATCAAGTCAGTGGTGTTATCCTTCTAAACAAGTCTGGTACTAATTTACCGACCCCAAAGGGATCGAAGGCCTGGTGAGCCATGAGCGTGGTAACGAACAATCAACCATGTGTGCAACGAAGAGTACCTCTAACCACTGCGCTACACGCGCTATAGGTTAGCTATAATGGGTGTAATAACTATGGTACTACTGTAGGCTTCTTTCTTTTCTTATCTTTATGTCCTCAAGTAGCAGAATTTTAGTGAGCTTCTATGTGCCAACTAATTTCTCTGGACAGGTGAGCAAAAATCGGTTGTTTTCTCATGAATAAAAGAACACATGGCCACATAACATTGATATACTGTTTTTGATAATCATTGAAACTGAAAGCTGACATTTTCCAATTCTGTTTGGTGGTCGATATAGATATAAAGGCAGAGAGAATCCTTACATCACTGATTTCTTCGTGGCACACCACACGTTGACTGAATATTACACAGAAAATGGGGAATTTGAGACGTTCTAATTTATTAAAATTGCTGCGGAAAATGTTTGGAGGTCGGTGAATCCTGTTGTTGCCAATGACGAATGGATTGGATTTAATCTAGCACAGACTCAGCTTCGAGCTTTGTGCGGCATTTTGCAAAGCGAACGAGTAACCCCCATACTTTTACTGCGACGAATAAAACCATTGGTAGCTTTGCGACATTCTAGCCAAACACTTTCAACAATTTCTGTAATACTCACGATGCCTCTTCGACATCTTCACCTTCCGCTGATTATACACTTAGAATAATTCACGCAGGTGTTCCATTCGTTTAAGTAAGTCTGAAATATCAGACATGATTCGTTATTACGGACATAATAAACGAAGCTAACCGGTTTTAGTAATTTGTCTTTCAGGAGTGGCTAGCATAAATGGGCGCAATAGAAGATCGAGTATAACAAATGAGCCATACCCGTCACTTTCACTAGTGTAACTGAAATCGAATATCACTTCCTATCAGTACCGTAAAAAATCTAAGGAAACTGTATAAAAGAAATCACGTTGAAACTGCGAGTAGATGGTTTAGAAAGACACATCAATGAGAGATTCAAATCCAATCCGTTCATCATGGATATCACTATCGTGAAATTAGGTTGGAGAACGATCCTTCAAAAGGTGTTGTCAAAGTCGATTACCATTCTTTCCTTCTATCCCATATTTGGTGCCATATGAACGATCTCCCTAGCTAAGCGAAGACGGTGTAGTTGTCGACCATCAATTTTCGCTCCCATGTTGCCCCATTCCATTGTTCGTATGACATTGTGGAAGGTGACAGTGAAGAGTTTTGACGAAGTAGTATTGTCGTTCAAACCCTTCTTTTTACGTCGATTGTAACATCGTTATAGAATAGCGATACTTTGATAGTAAAATCTTCATGCATCTCAGACGGTCCTTATGCACTAAGTAGAGACACACCAGCTGTTCAAAACGTCTAAGTCTACTTCTGCTTTGAATGAGGCAACGAGCTCGAAGAAAGCAAGACAGAATAGTTTCTTGTACTTTGGCGAAACTGCAGTGACTCTTGTTGTTGTGCAGATGTGGTCCATAATATTAAGTGTTTTTGGAAACTACTTATTCGTATGGGTAGAAACACCAGAGTTCACGGTTCTGCCTGTCCCTATCTTTCGGCTGAAAGATGCTCCTGCGAACTTTAATTGTTTTCTTTGGCTATTTATGAAACCAACGGCTACGACAAAATAACCTTTGCACTAGAGACGATCATTGGTCTTATTTATGTATCAAAGGAGCTCAATGCGATCAGGCATTGCGCATCCAAAAACGCTGTTTCTGCGCCCTGTAACGTCTAAATATCTGTCGCTTATCCATTTACCTTCTTTCATAATTTACAATTTTTATTTCGAAGAATACTATCGTCTATCACGGTGTTCACAGTACAGTACAGTCGATGCAAAAGCAATTAAACACTCTTAACATCTTGGAGGAATGCCTCAGCGCAAACCTCCAAAATTGATCTCATCTTTGGGATCCAGGAGGATGTGCACTGATAGCGAAGCGTCAATGGATATCCACGCAATCGAAACAGCAGCAGACAGATGGACGAAAAACAATGATGCCAACTACAAGATGACGAAGAGATTTTCAAGATGATTTTTCAAACAATGGATGGAAGTGAACGAGGCGAACATCATTCTACTACATTTGTAGTTAGGAACGATTTTCGGATGATGGCAAGGCTTTGCAGATCCCACCGTTCGGCCACTATCGTGGATGACAATTGCGCCAATGAGGAACAAACGTGTTACACATGCTAGCACTGAAAATGAGCCCTTCAAACCGAAGCGTCTCCCAACCCCAATCCCGAAGCGTCCTGTAAACATGTATGGCTTGTCGATTGAGCAGTTCATGGTCTTATTAAAAGAGTGCCTGGACTGCTAAATCTTTGGATGGTCCGGGAAATATTATGCTCAAATGAGAAGGCTGGCAATGGGGCAGCGAACTGGCACCTAGCCTGGCGATTGCCTTTATGTCTAAAGTGGAAGCACCAGTGATGGATCTACGACCATTACTCTACTGTAGGTATATAGATGATTGTTTGGTTATCTGTTCCACTCAAGAGAAGCTATTAATTGTTTTAGATTGTAGAATGAACAGAGATACCAAAAGACGATTGGCTCCCATTCTTGAACGTGCGAATAAGCTTAACTGAGAGCGACTACAGAACAAAGTGGTACTGAAAGCCAAGTAATAAGAATATCCTGGTTCACTATCCCTCTTCTCATCCCTCACATACGAATAAGGCGCTAGTAAAAAACATGTTTTGAACAGCAGCCAATGTATGTACCGGGGAGGAGCAGAGAGTAGAATCCGTGAACTAGCTCGGGGAATAGCCACTTCTAATGGACACGAATTTGTAACCCCTCGGCATAGTCTTAGAGGAAATAATGCGCCTTCGAACGAAAACTCGAATAAAAGAAAGTCCCGTTTATCCTTTTGTTTTTTTTTCAAATGAGATAAGTACAGCTATAAAACGCTGCTTGAAAAGAGCGGGATTAGAGCAATCGGTGGCCATCATTGAAATGCCACCGAATACTCTAAGAAGCCAACTAGTTCGGAACCGCTTATATGACCTTCTCTGCATAATGGAAGAATGTAAAATATGTCCTAACGGCAGAGACGGTGATTGCATGAGCGTAGGTACAGTCTACCTAATCTCTTGCAAAGCGTGTAGCGACAAATATACTGGCGAAAGGGTAGGCCGCTCTATGCCCGCATAGAAGAACACCTAGCTGACAAGCGTCTTAAAAGACGGAATACCTCGCTGGGGACACATAGAGAACAAAAACAAGGAGGAGTTTATTCTGACATCGAAGTCACCATCCTTGTGCAGGAACAAAAAACATCAGCGCGAAAAATTCCTGAAGCCCTTCGGATTAATACCGCCATTCCAAATATAAACCGCAGGGAGGAATGCCTGGTTATCACTCGTGATATTAATCAGCATAGATGACTGTTGTTTTGATGGGTAAGGTGCATTACGAACCTAAGTGATCTTCTTCCGGTGGTATCCACTCGATTCATTCAGTGGGACATATATAAAAAGCGGTGAGTATGTTGAGAGTTGATTTTGTGCTTGATGCGACTGAAATCTAAGTCTGGTGATTTTTTCTAAAGGAGTAATGGAGGTGTTCGACTGATTGGATTGGGGGCAATTTGACCTTTCCAGGCTCTGAAGAAGGCGAACTGACGAAACGTCAGCTGTCGAATAAAGTTTACTGTAACACCTCGTGTTTGGCTAAAAGAACAGTATTGTACCGTGATGAGCAGACGCGAGGTTGTAATATTAGTTTTTTATGAGTGCAATAGAAAAGCACAGTAATAACACAATGGCCAACATTTTGGCGGTTTCGTCTTCTTTCTTCTTCCGAGCCCTGGAAAGATCAAACTGCAATGCCATTAAATGCTTTCGTAACCTTGACAGAAAGACGGCTTACATGATTTTTGCGTTTTAAAAAGGCTTCCTTGGAAAACTCATTGTCTAGTCGCTTTTAGTTCTCCAGCTAATCATTGGAAACAAGCAACTTGCAACACTCTGCCATTGTATGAGGCAGTGCACAAGCAATTTGGAGTCTCCCATGGGATAAGAATGTGGCTGGCTCAGGTCAGAAATATTGACCTGTGGTACGGTGCGAGGTCACAAGTCATACTCCTTACTCATCTTTATTCGAAAAAGACTGTTTTCCAGGACCGACTTCTCATCAATCCTAGTTTTTTTGATTTTATTTATTTTCGTATGATCCATTATCACACTTCATTATGCTGTTAGGAGCACTAATGGTACTCTATTCGTTCTCTCTCCTTCGTTGCTTACTCAAGGATTTGGTCTTCATGAACGACGTAAAGAACTGGCCAGACAAATCTCCTTGATATTCGAGGATATCCAGGCCGGTGCGTCCCGTGGTGTAATCGTAATTGATTGCAGGAGAGTGCTGGTAAAGGTGATCATCCGTGTAACGAGTGTCACTAACTACTCCACCAGCCTTTCCTCTTACCTCGACATTGAATGAATAATTTAGTCTGGTTCTTCTCCGCGTTTGTTATTAGTAGCATTTAGTCACTGGGGTAACACATTACAATAGTTACACAATGGCTGTGATAGAACTTCGCGTTGATTTCAAAGAACCTAACCTAATTATTATTTAGTTCTCGACTCCAACAACATTTACGTTTCGTCATGCTCCTTGTCGAAATGTACGGAGTTGAATTGATCACGCTTGAAGAGCGCACCAGTTTCTGTCTCCTCCGGCTCCCATTCTTTCGGGGGCACGCTTCTTCTGTGCAAAATTTGAGACGACATTTACTAGAATCATATGCCTAGCGTTAAAATGAGAAGCAGATCGAAGAAAGAAACTATTAATACACTGAAATCCGAAATTAAAAAACTATGCAATTTCAGTCACTTCTAGTTGACAAATTTAGTGTAGTTTAATGTTATTTTCTAGTGCCGAAACTGATGAAAAGACTTAAGAAGACTAGAAGTACGGCGGAGTTAGTGGACGCAATAGCTTTTTGCAATCTCTAGCTCCCCAACATCTTTTCAAATTAGGAAAAATACTACAATGACACACAGTTCTTACAGTATCTGCGTCGTAGAAATTTTCTTTCAGACAAATCTTTTAGGTAGGAGATGAAATAGTTGAGGATGTTATGCTGTTGAAGCCGTTCCTTCCTGAGCCAGTTTCCCAGCCCTTCCGTCTTGGTTTGCTTATATGACAATTGTTAGTGATTATTTCATCGGATTGAAGACCAACGAATTCATATGAGTATTGGAAACTAGTAAGACGTGGAAACTCTAGAGAATCAAATTCGAGGTTCGTGAAAGATTTATCTAACCTAGCATTCAATAGATTTCTAAAGAAGTCAAAATACTCGAGTGACAAGCGAATCTACATGCAAATTCTCAAACCGCGTATATTTTTTAGAATCTTACCTTGCTATCACCATTACTTGAACTTAGTTCTTCCGTGGAACGATATTCTGCTTCGAAATTCGCTACTTTCTTCTGTAGGCTACTTCATTCCTCCTCCAACAACTTTATGTGGTGCCGTCGTTCATCAAAACGATTCACGAAATCAACAATATTGGGGCAAATCTTGAATTACTTAGTGTTATTATAGCTCGATAAAATGACCCATTTAGTTTGGTGCTGCTTACTTTTTGTGCTTCCGTAATGGCTTTTTCAACCATTCCCCAATTGTCGTGGAATTGTGCATGAATATCACCCTGAAATGGAATCAGTTGTAGCAAAGTCTTAATTTTGGCATTATTTTCTATAAGTATGCTTATAGTTTTCTCAGTTGGATTAGTAACATGTTCACTGTTAGATTAATTAAGATGAGAAAGTAGAGTGGTAAACAGTAGTTTTCCGTTGTCTCCACCGTGCTTGAGCCCATTAATAAAAACGTTTATTTTACTTTGTAGAGCATTCTAGTAATCATTCAATAGCTAAAATCAAGTTAATTTCAAAGACGTTTTTGTCTACTAAGTGGCTGGTTTTTTCCTCTGTATCAATTAAACAAAATTTTGTTTCACGTTCAAATAATTCTCACAGGAATAACCTTTTTTCAAAAGCGACCAATAATCATAAGATAGGGCGAATCTTAGCAATTTTAACGATGTAGTTGATTTCTCGAAATGACTTTCTGGAGCGCCGCAACAGTCAGAAGATGACTCAAGATAATTTTTCAAGAATGTTCAAAGCCTTACCCTAGGTTTGGTATGCCAGAACCATACATGAGTGTTTCGGCGGTTTCGCCTTTCTCGTCAAAGCACAGGGATTGGTGCTATGATACAAAAAGTTAGGGCACTTGTAAAAAATTAAAAATTTATGCATGATTTCCAAACAAAAACCTTGATAACTATTTTTCAAACTAGAGGCCATCGTTTCCTACGACTTTCTGTTATCGGTCCACCAAATTTAGGATCTGGTCGTAGTATGCAGTGCGAATCAAAAAACTTTTGACATGCCCTCTTCAACTTCATTGAACTATTCAAATCGGCGAATCTTCAAAAAGTGTTGCATCGATCGGAATAGAAAAAAGTCGGATGGAGCGCAATGTGGACTGCAAACGGGATGTGGCAGAACCTCGACATCGTCCAGCTCATCAAACATATCTTTGGTCTTTCACACAGTGTGCGGTCTGGTATTCCCTTTCTCATCAAAACACAGTTTCGGTTGAAGAACAGGTGAATGCGGTATGTATGACCTCATAGAACTATTTTTAGAAGCCTCTGAAGCTTTTGTCAGGTACTACATTTTTGATTTTGTGGGACGAATAATAGGGCAGAAACCTCAGGAAATTAGAACGTCTTGTCAAAAATGATCAATGATTACTGGATCAGTACCCCATTTGGTACAAAAATGATTTTTTGCTGGGCACGCGGTGCTGTAAACCGGCTGGCGGGAAGCGCTCGAATTACAGTGCTGAATTTTCTATTGTTCAAATTTTATGAGCAGTGAAGAGGCTCTGTGACCACTAATAAATAAGCATGACTGGACAGACTACAATAAGACTTTGAGCAAGGGGAAGAACGCTAACGCTTCTTAGTGAAGAATAAAACATTCAATTGCTTGTCAAAGAAATACTGCACACTGCATAAAATTTCACATTCTACAAAGAAACTGTCTAATGTGAATCTTTTGTCGAAAGCGTTTATATACATTGTTTGAATGAGTTTTTCGATTCATCGAAATAAGTTAATGCATATCTGGTTTTCACAACGACTCGCGGTTGCTTGTCGATGTCAAATCAGTACTGTTATCCTCCCGAACAAGTCTGGTACCAATCGTACCACGGAGAGATAGACGACTTGATGAGTCACGAACGCGAAATTGAATCATTCTCGTCGCCAATATATTGAACGATCAAAACGAATACGCTTTGTAGACGTAAAACATGGACGAGTAGGCTAGGAAAATCCGTACAGTTCTGTAACAAAGAATAATTACTCCGAAAAGAAATTCCATGGTGCGCAGAGTTTGGAATAAAATGCAGGTAAATTCAAAAAGATGAGCATCAACTTGCTGTTTGGTGCCACTTGTTTGACAACACAATGTGCAGCGTACATGGCAAATACGAGATATGAGGGTAGACGAAGAGCGTAACACATTCTGGTTACCGTAGTTTTGTGGATGAGAGATTCCTTGTTCACATAATGCGTAGACAATGATAGTTAATTATATGAATAAAAGGGAAAGTATTAATGAAATCCATGAGTGAACGTTCAATTTTTGCTTCAACTCAAAATTTCGTCGAAAACGTTTTCAAAGATAAAGGTAGAGATACTAAAAACGAACCTTAGAATCAATCATATATCTTCTAATGATTGAGCCACACTAGTTTGTCGAAAATTTATTCGGCTAACGTTACGACGTATTCGTCTCTTCACAGCCGATGATTCCGTCGCTTGCCCACCGCTCTTCGCGCTCGCTGTGATTTCATCTTCGTCTGCAGTCGACTCGAATCGTCTTTGGTGGACAGCGCTCGAATGAGGAACCCCAATCATTGGTGGTTTATATATGCGCCGGTTGCTGCTGATAGTGATTATCCACTGATGAGATAACATAAGAGAAGTTGGTGATGATGTGATTGGCTTTTGATAAGAAATCACGTGTAAAACGGTTGTCATTCATACTGATTGTCCGTTGATAATCAATCATACATAAAGTAGAGTAGGGCATTATTGCATTTTAAAATAGCCACTAATGTTGAAGGTTTATGCATTGAGTTGTCCTATTACTATGTTCTCACTTCGACATTTTAGTTGAATTAGTCATAATTTAGCCAAGGAAATCAGTTGATCGTTGAATATAATCGCCATCGTAAACAATGATATACGGTCATTTGCTGTGCAGTGATTGAATGAATTTCCAAAACTCAGACAAAAGGAGACTGGCGATTAAAGAATTGATGAGGGCACTTTTGAGCTAGTATGCTTAAATTCTTTCCTGCAGACGTTGCTTCAGGGCACGGAAGAGATGATAATCCAGTGAAACAAATTAGGGTCATACGGTGAATAAGGTACCGTGGTTCAACCAAGTTTCTCGAAAATTTGGCGAATTGGCTTGTCAATGTGAGGTACAGCGTTATCCTGGAGGACGGCAACGCTGAATCGTTTCGAGCTCTTCTCTCGCACTGCTGCTACTAGCCTTCGCAGTTGTTTCTCGTAGAGTTAATGCTGATTGCTTGCTTGCTGTTGAGCAGTCTAGAAGCATCATGCTTTGCCAATCCCGAAAAACTGAGTATAGCCTCCCGAGCAAAGAACTTGAGCTTCGATTATGGAAGGGGGGGGGGGGCAAGTTGTTCGCTGCGAAGCATCCGATAGACGTGACACGTGGTGTTCTCGGATAAATCCAAGACTTATCTCCAGCCATGACGAGATAGGTAAAATGTTGCCTGTACTGTTACAGCAGAAGTTCTCGCAGACAGTCGCGCGTGCAGTGTTGTCGTAATATGTAATTCATTTCTGGGATGCCTACACAGATTACACTTTGCAGTAGCTTATTTTAATTTCATGGCGAGCAGTGATGCTACCGCCGTATCCAGGGAGGAGGGTGCTTCAAATCCGTGATATTAGACGAATGCGCTATCAGTTCGTGGGGCAAGGTGTTCTTGTCAAATGTCACAAGCAAGCCAAAATGGAGCTGTTTAACAGCTCGCATTGGCTTAGTCGAAGAGCTTGAGCCAGTGGCTCACAGTCCAGTCAGCAGCAGCGTCTGAACTTAAAGCAGTGTTGATCTTCTCAACCGTCTCCCTTGCACTGGTTTTGTTTATACTCTCAAAGTTTAATCGAGCGCCGCTGGTGGTGAGTGATTTTGATTCTCAATTGATTAACCCGTTGTGCGTATGCCGTTTTATACCATGCTTGCTAACGCGACCAAACTTTCCAACATGCGACAGCCTTCAGGCGATGGCGCCACCTGAGCATAAAAACTGAATGAGACATTAGTGCAAAGTTAATAATGGGATTCTTCAAGATAGTGTGGTTACAACACATGATTTCTTAGTAAAGCCGAAGTGTGCTTAGTCGAATTTCAAGATGTTGTAGATTCCATAGAATTTGTGCTGGAGAGGTGATGGTCTCAACATAAAAATTCTGACAAAAAACATTTGGGTGCCAAATTGAACTCTTGAAAACACTAGCATGAATGTATTATATTTTGTAGACTTCAACCGCACAAGACACTTGCATTACATGGAATACATCACGGGCATTCCGTGTTAGTTTACCTCACATTTAGAAAAATACATTGCTATGAGTCCACAAATTTGAAGAAATTCTTGATTCTGATCAAGTGAATGTTATAAAGCTGAATAATTTGTTGAGCATTTCTAAGTGCGCACTGTCACAACACGACATGCCAGATTATTTCTTGTTCTTATGGCTGACTAAATGTTTTTTGAAAGAAAAAACGATGAGGATTAGTCTTATTTTCATAGACAATAAACTTTGAAAAAAAAAAGAATTTAACAAGTGAGTACAGATAACTAAAGTCGCTCTACATAGAAAATATTTGCATTGGCAACACATCAAGAGCTGAAGTGTTTTCTGAAGGACAACAGAAATGAAAGAATTGAACATGTTTACATACAGCGGCCCACAGAACTCAGAAAACTAATAAATTAACTAATTTTCAACACAACTTCAGAGTAGAATAAGGCCAATACTATTATACGTCGCGTGAACTAAGAAGTGTATTCAGTAAAGAACATCAACACGCATGACACTGTTGAGAGAAAACATGAGATATAACAGCACACCTTGAAAACGTGCTAACAATAATCACTTAATTCGTCAATCGACTTCGTCTTGAAATCTAGACATCTGAAAGATATATAAAAAATCTACGGAATCCAAGGATCCAATTTTCAACTGGTCTACAAGATATTAGACATAAATATGCCTCACAGATCACACACATCACAGTGTGCATGACATACATATCTACCATTCGGCAATCGCAGATATTATCAAAGATGAACAAAGGCGTTAGTAGAAAAAAGCCGAAGAAAGCAAAAACGAGTTCTTGAAACGTACATCGAGCAAAGACTCGCGGCGATAACGTGAGGTTTGTTCTGCTTCAAAAGTACCAGGATAGACTTGATGAGGCCTAGGTGGGCTGTCGCTGGCCCCTTTGCCAAAAGCATTCAAAACACCTGAATAAAGTGAAGTTTTGAATCCACCTGACCACAGTGTCATAAGGTGGTAATATTCTCGTCTACTAATGTTTGAAGAGGACGGATGATCTAAGAAGCGCGTGAATTAAAAACAAGGCTGTTAGCATGATAACACGATGAAACTTACCGGATTCTACTTCTCAGATGATATCGTAGGTTTTTGCTCAAGAAATCCTTTGCTGATTAAGTCAATCGATCAGGCCCTCAGCGACTTCATAATTCTAAAGTTATATGTAAAAGTAATATGAAGAGAGATACCTTGTTGGTTGTGTGGATTCCAGAAATTTTTCTCTAAGTTGATAAAGTTTGTTCTAAGTTGGGATATGTCTGTTCAAAGGCAAATCTTTCATTGATTTTTGGAAAACCCAGTATTTTTGATTGGAGCTCCTTAGGGTGAAGAACCACTTCGCATTTTGATGAAAAAGATTTGAGATATTCATGACCGCCTAACCAATTCTATACCATTCGTATGATTGAAGGGAGTGACTTGTTGTCTGACCAACTATGGTCACCTATGTTTGCACAGTTCCTTCTGTTATTTGGATCTTCTTTGCTTTGCAGTTGCGTTATACAATGGAAGCTCAAAGGTCTTTTTCCTGGCAAGTAAGCTTTACACTATCATTGTGAAAATTTTATTTCACTGCCACAGAGTTTTATTTGTGTATTTGCCGAAAAAGTCACCTATTGGTATTATTACGAGTATACTAGCCATCAAAAATCTCTCTGTTTTGGAACTCTTAAGCTACTATGGCTGCTGATTTATTCGAATTTTCCACGTTTAAAGGTACACCAAGGCGCGCGGCAGCGTGGTTAGTGACGTAAGGCGTCAAGAGGATTATGCTGGTCCGAGCCTCTTTTCCAACACTGTCCAGCAATCACTTGAGAGCATCCCAGCCTGGGAATCCTTAAAGAATAACACCAGTGATTTCAGCAATGCCAGCAACTCGTACGACTAGTTGATCGACAATCCGAAGACTATGTAATTATCTTGATTGTTCTTCACACGCAAAGGGAATTGAAAATATGGTCTGCTTTCAATTATCCACATAAAAGGCCACTGTGAGGGAATTCAACATATTCTGAGATTTATCAGCTTGAATCATTTGTAGTGAAATATCAAAACGTTCTTTTCCGTAGAAGGCTTTTTCTTCAAAAGCAAAAAAAAAATAAAAGATCGAAGATTTTGGGAGAAGAGACACAATGAGACGAATAGGAACCATGTTATGGAGAAACCACAAATTTCCAAAGATACTCACTTTCCGAAAGTAAGGCATATTGTTAGAGCTTCTGCAGTCACATAGGAATTATCTATGCTTTCACAAACAAGAAATGTTGAACTTTTGAGACCATATCTTTACGCTGGTTGACCATTTCTTCCAACACCGGGGCGCTCAAACGCTTGATCAGCCTGAATGCGGTATCAAATCAGCTAACACGTGCGTGCTGCAGAGCACTTATATCTACCGCGCCGTGTTTGCCCTTAAACTTTGCTGCTTCACTTTGGTCATTTCCGTTAAACTCTAAACTAAAAAAGGACTCATAATATTTCTTAAGACGTGAGAAACAAAGGATCTGCATGACGATGACATCGAACTTGAATTTTTCTTCGTCTATAGGAACGACACCGCCGATAAATATGACAGCACGTCAGAGTACTTAAAAATTGCGCTGAGTGCGCCTCATTGCACGCAAACGAAAATATTGGAGCGCATTGTTTGTCGACAAGAGGAAGTGGTTAAGAAAGAGGGGAAAGTCAGACTAAATCCTCTACAATGGCGAGAGATGTCGCATGTATAGGAATGGAATAGAAAATGAAAGTAAATTGCCCTTTCAAGCTGTTCAGAGCTGGAAACCAGAAAGCGCACACTTATTTTTGCTACCAATTACAGCATGCTATTCTTTACAAAAAAGGTCATAGCCTTTGTAATAATCGCAAGACCTGCTTAACTCAACAATCTAAAGAAAAGAGTTACTCTACCTCACACTTAAAAAGCTCAAATACAGCCCAACCGTTGAGCAGGCAAGGCAGCGATAGTAGAACTGCGCCTAAGGAGTGACGTAAGCTCAGAAATCTTCCGGATAGTACTTTGTTTACCTTACCAGTATTGAAAAGGGGCTACTACAGCGTCGAAGTGAGGGACTTGGCGTTTGCCAGCCAAAAAAAAAAATTTATCCCTTCTACATAAGAGTCTATACGCCTGTAATCGAAACAGCACCACTGTGTAATCTTTTAACACTCTATGCTATCCATATTGTAAAAGAGATGCACCAAAGCGACACCACCTCATCAATTTTGTTATCACCGCATTGAATTATATCATGAATTCGCTTGATTGGAGCGAAAACAGCTCAGAAGACGATTTTGCCTCCTTTTGAAACATTTTTTTTTTGACGGAGGCATCATGCCATTGTTGAAGAAGTCGTGCTCACTTATAAAGATTGAGAACTTGAATGAAAGTGGAGCGAAAGGGAAATTATTCAAGTGCGAATAAATTGAAAGAAAGTTCAATTTTCTCAAAGACTACACGCGAGAACACTAGGAGTGCGAATGAAATGCCATGATTCAAGGCAGTGCATAATGTTTTGTTCATTTGCGGGTGTTTCGGAGAGGTCACTAATGGAAAAGTTTATTGAGCAATTGAGAAGTGTAATGAAATGCGTGGCACTTTGGTAGTTTAACTCAATGGATTATAGAATCGCTGGATTATTTTCATTAAGTTCTTATTTCCAAACACATCACCAACCCAACCACTCAGTTCATATGCGCGAAATATGTTACCTTCGAAGTGCAAAGTTATTCATATAGAAGGCGGAGGGTGCATGAGCCTGTGAATCGACCAAGAAGAACGGATGAAATTACAATACGCTGCCAGATTATAATGAATTTCAAGCGAAGACTGAAAAACAGTTGATTAGAAAGGCATTGCTGTATGCGTTATCGCAAGCGATAAGCAATGGAAGTAAATCACCGCAAGGTCAAATGCTCTTTGCATTTGACGTGCACTGATACATGTTCGGTGCCGCTACCCTTAGCTGTTGGGGGTGCACCGAAAGGGATGTTCTACTGATAAGGTGTGGAAGAACACACCGAAACGTATGTCTAGCACCAGAGATCCCTATACCAGACCTCTGAAAGGTAAAATACGCTATCAGATTAGATTTATTACATAATATTTTCGACGCTGTATATGGAGCCGGAAACAGTCTACGAATGACGGAAGAGCTCGTGCAGATATTATCATGGATGAAATAGGCGACTGCCTTTGACTTATATTAAGACGAGGCGAAAAGAAAAAGAATTGTGTTGGGCTCGCCAAGAGTTGTGGAGAAGGCCCATATTAGTGCCCCACTAAACTTCAGATAGAATACGACTAACTTCTTCACTCACACAGACTAACGGAGCCCATAGTTTTCGCAAATCTAGCAGTTTTTCTCAATCATATTTCATCAAAACGACATGAAAGCGTCCAAAGGAATGCTGTTTTAACAGAACATTTCAGCCGCATCTGTCTCTGTGTAATTACGATGCTGAGAGAGATGTAATCAATGAGAACCGTCCAGAAAAACATTTACGACATAACATGTCCTCTTCAGTGTACAGTGGTTGCAAAAACATTTGCGACAGCCGCGATCTCAATGGTCAAATAAATGAATTTCGACATGTCATCTTTACTTTCTAACCTCTAAAATGTTGCTCAAGGCAAGTGTATCTCTCATCCGTGTCTTGACACTCCATATGCCGCTCAACAACAATATCGTATTGAATTCTTATTTATTTTTTAATCAATAATCAATAAAGACTCGGCAACTAATTACATGGCTCACAAAAAGACAGAAAGGCTTAGAAGGAGCTTAAGGTGCTCAAGAGCGGTTTGCAAGGGCCATAATTATTACACCTACAAATACTATACTAGCACAAACAATGTAACGCCTGAAGGGTACGATAGGTGGGAAGTTAGTACTCGGGTTTCCGCAACGAAAGATTAAGTAGCATGAACATTACAAAGATTTGATGAGAAAATTCCAAATAGATAAGAAAATGTGAGCATCATCATCATCACCACATCGCATGAAAAATTTATTAAAAATCTGTATACACTTTATATACAAAGGATATTATTTGAAGAACAAAATCGAGCTTGACCAATGAAATTGTGCAAAGTCTAAGTGTCGAAATTTTCGGGGAAAATCACCTTCACTATTCCATTACTTTGTCAATAGAAATCATAACTGGGCATCAAGTATCGTGCAGATCTCTGATGTCACTACACTCCATGTGTTTTCTCACATTCGTCATTTACGAAGATATTCGGATGCGTGTGGTTTACCACTTAGGGGACTTTGTCTTCTTCACGTATTTAATGATTGACTGAGTTAATAATCTAAGGAAGTACAGAACGTTTATGTTGAGATTTAATGAAAAACAGTTTTTAGTAAGCTTTATACTTTTTCTCGAAATTCTGAGATAATCTAATGGTAGCTTCCAGTTTGCATCACAGGCTGCAAACGACCTTCGTGCATCGGTTGGGGTATTCGGAGACATGCGTGATATCAGCTTTAGGACCACTATGGCACAAGAGGCATGACTGGCCCGAACAGAGGTCAAAGCGAGAAAAAAAAACATGATTTGTACGCCTTTTCTAATCACTACGCTTGGTTAAATTGGAAAATTGCGAACTGATCTGATCAACCCTAAGGCTAATCTATGATCGGTAAGAGCAAAGTTCTCGACATTGATCAATACGAGGCAGATGCACCACTTAATCGTCCTTATTGAGCATCGCTAGAAGGGACTGAATGCATATCTGGTTTGCAATGACTTGCGACGGTCACGCGATGTATCATGTTAGTACTGTTATCCTCCCAAACAGGCATGGTACCGATTTGCCAACTGAGGTGGGATTAAGCCTCAGTGAGCCTGAGTTCGAAATGAAATTAACGATCGAGAGTGTTGCAGGCCACCTCTAACCAATGCACTAAACGCGGTCATCCCTAATTTTATTTGACTCAATCTAAGAGCCATGTTTTGACAATTTCAAGGCTGTAATTTTACATGCTAAAATAGCAACTTTGATAAATTTATCTAGCTATCTTGAACTCGTAAACAGTGAGGATAGCTGAACGATGGTTTGAAAATTTCCAAGTAGAGAATTCGATCGCGAAAAAGAGGGGTATTATGTATATCGTTATACGACTGATGACGCCGAATTACAGGTTTTCGTGGAAGAAGGTAACTTTTTAAGATTTACGATATTGTGGAAAAACTCGGGATGAGGATCTTCAGGGAATAGAAATGCAGCAGAACCTCATCAAATATACACTGCGAGAATTTGTCAGGTAATAAATAACGACCAAAAAGTGGGAAATAGCCCTTGTTTGTTCAACGATGATGGATGACTGAGTCGTCCGGTTGCGATGAAGTATTGCGCCCAAAAAAGTGATAGCATAGTGGCCGTTTAGTAGTCTGATACCTTGGTTCATTATAAATCACTGAGCTCAGATTAAAGGATCTCAACCGAGAGCTCCAACGAATGCTCTCAATGCAATGTCCACAAAAAGAAAGTAATACTTTTCCAAAATGACCTGAGACTATATGTTGCACTACCGAAGCTGCAAAGATTATGTGAGCGTGGTAGCAAGGCTCCGCATCACTCACCGCACTCAGGTGACATATTACTCAATGGATACCAGTTCTCCGAGCATGTCGAATTTTTTGCTGAAGAAATACTTTATTAATCAAGTCAATCAAAACGGCCCTCAGCGGCTCCTTAGTTCTAAAGTTATATGTAAACGTAATATGAAGAGAGATATCTTGTTGGTTGTGTGAATTCCAAGTATTTTTCTCTAAGGTGATAAAGTTTAATCTAAGCTGGGATATGTCAATTCAAAGACAAGTCTCTCACTGACTTTTGGGAATCCAACAATTTCTTGTTGGAGTTCTTGAGGGTGAAGAACTTTGATATTGTAACGAAAAGATTTGAGATATTAATATCCGCCTAACCAATTTTGGACCATTCGAATGATTTAAGGACAAAAGCAACTTGACGTTTGGCCTACTTCACCCACTATGTTTGCACAATTCCTCTTGTTATTTATGTCTTTTTTGCCTAGCAGTTACGCTTTACATTGGAAGATCGAAGGTCTTTTCCCGGCAAGTAAACTTTGCACGATCACTGCGAAAACTTTAGTTCACTGCCACAGAATTTCATTTGTATACTTGTCGAAAAGGTCATCTTTTGGTGTTTTCACGAGTTAAAAATCTTTATGCTTTGAAACTTTTCCAAGTACTACTATGACTGCTGAATCATTCGAATTTCCCACGTTTAAAGATACACTAGGGCGTGCGGCAAAGTGGTTAGTGATGTGAGACATCAAGAGCAATGTGCCGGTTTGGGCCCCTTTTCCAACACTGTCCAGCAATCACTTAAAAGCGTCCTAGACTGGGAATCCTTAGAGAATGAAAAGGAATCTGCGCTGCAAGGCATTCTGCAACATTCAGGAAAAGGGGAAACTATCAAGCAGCAGCCGAAATAACGCATGAAGTGTTCCAAGACCCCTAGAAAGATGAATGCGAGGAACGAAATTGAATGCTAGAAGCATTAGAATTCGCATAGTAAAACGTGATAACCAGTCGTATAAAATGAAGAAAAATATGCACGTCTAATTGACCTATAGCGCGTTATGGAGATGATTGAATGGCTTTGGCAGATACAAGGATTTGCGGGAACCTATCATTGTATCACTTCAATATGTATAACGGTCACTATACAATGAGCAAAAAATCTGTTGATTCAGCCCCCACTTATGATCACTTTCAATTGAACTATTATGCGACCTTTCTTCAAATCGGTGAAATTGTTTGTAAGCGCGCTTTTATTCTTCTACAAATATCGAAGTAGCTGTGCTCAGTCTAGTACATGCTTTTCGTTATACTTGACGTTCTTCGACTCTTGTAAGCAAATAAATCCAGTGGCGTTCTTTGATGTGATCAAGGTCTCTGTTATGACAAAAACATGGTGTTGTTTGTCTATCGGTGATTTTGAATTAAGTGTTGCGACAAGCTGGGAAGCTTATCTGAGTGGAAAAATCGGTCTTTGCGTGGGAGCTTCTTCTAACATGCTTAATTTTTATGACATAAATTTGCAGAGCATTCTTTCTTTGCAACCGTGAGAGATTAGGGAAGATGAGACAGACTCGTCAGTTTAGTGCAGAACTATGTTGCATACTTCCTAGTTGAATTGAGATACTGACATAGCGCCATCATCGCAACCAGGTGGGTGTAGAGAAAATGAGGATGCTGAGACGTTATCTAATTTTGACACAGCTTAGGGAATCCTAGTCATAGCAGGTACTTTGTAAGAAATTATGACGTTGAATCTTTTCATTTTTATTGAGCCAACATGTCATGTGGTTTGGTAAAGGGCTCCTGTACAGCACTATACACGTGTTTCGACCTTACAGTCCCATCAATCTGGCAGGACCCATCATCTTTTAATCTTTTTTGGCCAATCCTCTGTCCCCACACTAAGAGGTCGGAGACGAACACTTTACACTGTAAGTCAAGTGAAGATATCACCAAACTTGCAGTGTTGTACACTCGATTGCTCTTTGGCTGGTATTTTTATCATATTACACCTTGATTTCGAGTGTTTTATTCAAACCACGCTAAAATTTAAATGGATTTCTTCATTTTTATTTAAGCTAACATGTCATGTGGTCTGTTAAGGAGCTCTTGTATAGCCCCATACACGTGTTTTGACGTTACGAGTGTACGACAGGTTAAGCTCGGTGGCATTTTCACTTTACTTACAGTGTGAAGCGCTCGTCATCGATACTTCCTAGTCTGGGGACTGGAGCACTCACAGAGGATTGGCTGAAAAGATTGAAAGACGACGAGTTCTGTCCGACTGAAGAGACTGTAAGGTTGTAACATGTATATCGGGCTGTACAAGAGTTCTTTAGCAGACTACATGACATGTTGGCTTAGATAAAAATGAAGAGATCTACTTAAATTCGAGCGTGGTTTTAATGAAACACTCAAACTAAAAGTGTAAAATCGCGTTGAATGTTTGAGGAAGTGGTCAGAGGTGTTCCAAAAACGGGAACGATATTGTTGGGTTCGTTGTGAGTTTTATGAAGGTCATCATCCCTCCTGAGCATTGCTATGCTTCCCAGAAATTTATTCATGATGAGAAATCCTTAATGCGAAAGCTTTGCTTCAAATTCATGTCTACAGCATGCACGGCGTTTGGGCAGAACCAGCAAATTTTCTTCGCGATATTGAAGAATTCCAATACTCGAAGATCATTTTTGACATGCTTGATTGCGCAGTCGACGTACACATAATCAAAGTTTATCCTAAATTGGTCTTATTGGATCACTTGCTGCTTCATCGGGATCATGGTAGGATTGCTAATGAATTTCCAGTGAAGCAATGGTTGCTTATATCATCGGGCACCTCTTTTAACCTAACAAGAAGATTCACTCGCAACTACTGCCATAGGAAAATAAGATGAAAGATTCTCGCATTCAAGCCGTTGATTCTGAAAAATGGTCCTCTATTAGCCTTCTCCGTGATTCTGCGTTATCAATATTTTTATAGAAGCATCATGTCGATGTCGGTCCTATGGATTCTGATTCACTGATATCCCACTGCAAAGCGTGAAAGTAAGCAGATTAGAGGACGAGTCTGTGATTAAGCATCCTGGCTGAGTGAAGGAGACCAAGAGATTTATTGGTGTAGAATTCGTCTGCAGTGCATTCAAAACTGTCTGTTGTTACACGATCACCTGTCCTCGTATCAATTTCTGATGCTTCTCAGAGATGAATGAGTACTTTGTCTGGAACAGTTTGGTCTTAATATTCACACTTGAAGCGTATAAAAATCGGAAAATCTAAGAAAAGTGAACACTGTAGATTCAATAACGTTGTGGGTTTCGCAGTTATTCATCAACTAAAATCTATAACGTTTGTTCAGAATTAGCGGCTTGAATGTAAAATTTCCTGATCATATCATTTTCTGGCAGCAGTTGCGAGTGAGCCATCTCATTTTGTCAAAAAGCAAACAGAAACTTTATTTGAAAGTCATGTTAAAGGTGTTGATGCTCTAACGTGTCAATGCTCTAAGCAAACAAAAACTCCATTCAAAAGTTTTGAGAGATCTTGCCATGACTCACATAAATCAGCAAGAGATCAAAGAGGGCTGATTTAGGGAACAGTTCATCTTCTGTACATTTTTACTGCGCAATCAGAAATGTCAAAAACGATCAATGAGAACTCGAACTCTTGAACGTCGAGGTTTCCAAATTCCCAACTGGAAAAGGATTATCTTATAACACATTTTCAGCTCTCCTTGAGATCTGTTATGGTACCTATGTAGTATAAGACACGTGTTTCAAGCTTGTACAGCCTTGTCAAAAGCACGCGGCCTTTGGTCTTGGCCAATCCTTCTCGGCGGTAACCCAGCTCATTGAATCCCTTACACAAAGGAGACGCAAAACTACTATTTACGCGCGCCATTAAGTGAAAATATCACTGAATGGACGGTGTTCTACACTAGATTGCTTTTCTTTTAGAACAGACTGAGTAATTGCATGGTATCGTCAAATATATCATAGCTTTCGTTTCGAGTGTTTTCTACAGACTACCCGCAAATCTCATTATGCCTGGTACTTATTCTTGCTCACACGCGGTGCAAAGCCGAAACACGTGTATAGCCTGTATAAGTGCCCACGACAGACACATTGATGGCTTAAAAATAACTGTCAGGCATCTGATAACATATTTTAAGGCTTTCGTGAGAACTGTCATGACATTTATACACTGTAAGACACGTGCTATGCCTCTTATACAGTGCAGGACGTGCAAGGTTTAAATGAAAAGCACCGTGCAACTGATGAGCCTAATAGGCCGAAACACATTTCTTACGCTATATAAGTTTCTCTAAAGGCTTAAAATATCTCATCAATTATACTGTTTTAAGTGAGATCTCGAAAACAGTTTGAAAGAAGGGTGTTACATGAAAAAGGATTAACTCAGTGATTGAAAATCACTAAGGTAATTGTATTATTCATGAACGCAGTAAGCCAAAATACAATATAGTGTTCGAAACACAAGACGACACGCGTTAGGAACAAGCGGTAATTCAATAGCTCACGTTTCGTATACTTGGTATTCACAAAGGTCTAGTAACTGAGCAGTAAAAGTCAGGAGGATATAGCATTTTGTGTTCCCTGCGCATTAATTGAACGGCTCGAGTCTGTGCCTGGCTTTTCACTGGACTTTTAGTTCTTGCTCGACAGCTTGAAGAACGGTGACTCGAATTATTAACTCAACCACAAACGGTTTCAATAAGATGTTTAACACCTTACTCTATGGCGATGGTAGGGAATATTAGAGGAGCCATGTTTTTGTGTGTCACCTGAGATGGGTCTGCAAGAGTACAGGAATCGACACAAGTGCATTCTATTAAATGGTTCATTAATGCGCCGAATTTCATATGAATCTTCTCATACATTGCATTTTTACCTAGAATCGGTCGTAAACTAATATTTTCATGATCTGCTTAAGGTTTTCTTTTTTTTACAATTATTGTCTCTTACGAGTGACTGCTTTCGACTTATTATATGTTTCCATTGCAATGCGATTATATCTCATATCAGTTTAACATGAAATAATAACGGGGAATAAAGAGGAAAAGGCCGATTCGCTAGTGATGGACAGCAAGGTACGGATTCGACCGCCACACGCTCTCCTGCAATTCAAATCAGTACGCCTTAGCTCGGCTATCTTTAAGGTCGCAAGAATTATCAAATCGACCAACATTCCATGACGTTCATAGACGAGACAAAATCCCTAAGCAGCAGTCGAGATAACTCACATAATTATCCAACATCACTAGAAAGGATTGATGAGTGGAACTGGTAGAATGACAGAAATGCTGAATTTTGTACGATAAGTGTGGATTATCCATGTCCCTCGAAACCTTTCTCTGCAGCAGAGAGGGTAGACGATGTGGTGGTAGTGCACCGTACAATGGCATTGTGTTATCACCATTTTTTCAGTCAATGGATTACGACTGGTAGATTCAAATTGATTCATCATATCGACTATTTTTGAACCTCACTACAAGCATTCAATGTAATCTGTGAGAATCTTCAAAGTCTAACCGAGGTTATTATGTCAAAGCCATACAAGTGTTCCGGAGATTACATTGAATGTTTACAGCAGGTCTAAAAATAGTCGATGAGATGGATCAATTTGCATCTACCAGTGCTAGTTTGGTCCCGTTCTGGGCTCACCAAGCGATTAGTTTGGAGCAGAAAGTCCCAGATTTGTCTAGGAATAGCGCTTTTCTGTGCTACAAATGAAAAGATTTGACTTCGACTAATTCGTTTTATTAACAGCGTGCAAAGGCATTAAAAGAACCGCAAATTTTTTGAAACAACCGAATCTAAACGCGGAATATCTGAACAACTTTGCAAATGACGGAGCCAGAAAACAGTGCAAGAAGTGCTCAGATCTGCCCAGTGGGCGTGATGACGATCTGTAACAGGAAACGTATACCAAGATATATTAATGACAAGTTTCTCGTTTTAATCTGAAAGAATCAATCGATAGAGTTACTTGTTTACTTTCCCAAAACGATCACAAAAAAGTGGTAATGACGCAAAAGTCGATAGAGTTTTCGAATGCTGTTCTGTATTTATTCACAGTTGAACGCCTGAAGCTTTGACCTCCATGTTTCACTGCGCTTATCAACACATTTAGCAGCTAGCATTATAACAACTAGCAAACCACACGTCACCTGTCACACTGAGAGCAACTGTTATTCAGCAGGAGATTGTTTTCTCTAGCATTTTGGCAACTACAAGTTGTGATAATGATCAACAACTAAACCACACATTAGCTAAAATTTCGAGAGAAGCCCCTTTTCAGGAATTGGATCCATGGTGTCGAACTGAAGAGGTCTGTATCCAATCTCACAAATATAAGCGCAATACCACATTTTTTCACTTATTGACGATGAGTTTATCTAAATTGCTGAATTCAATGCTCCCACCCCAAATAGGTGATTATTGTCTCACAGTCTGATGCGATGCCACTGGTACTTTCGAAAGAATGACCATGGATTCCACAAAACGAAGGTTTGAGAGAATTTTTCCATCTATTCGTATGCCCTTCTCGTTCCAATCGAGCGACTTCGTCATCCACTGCGTAGCGGCGGTAAACGGTTTCGGCGATATGGTATCGCCTTATACATTTCATTCGATCGTTACAGAGAGGGGACGATGGAAGAGCCGTGTTTTCGTCCTGCAGATTCGGGAGCATTTTGCTATTGTTCGTACATAGGATCAATCAACATCTTGATCTATGATGGCTGGTGAAATTGCAGTCGTATCGACGCTGTCAAACACGAGTATTTTCTTCTGTTTAGCCGTTCCGATATGTTATTGACATTATTTATTGGATATTAGCAAAGCATACAACAATACACTTAGTAATGCAGTGTGAATATACAATGTTCGAGGTTGTTAACGTTTCGGCGGGTCGTCTTCTTCAGAGTCTGACCCACAATCCACTTAGCCAAAACCTCCATATCCTAGCAGAAAACGTTAGAAATTAATTTCGGATTGCACAGTAGAAGCTTAATTTCAAAACACTCACCGTTTTGTTGTTTTGGGTCTATCAATTATTGATTAAGACCAGCCGCTTAGGGTCAGTGCATCACTGGGCTGTGCCTAATTCAAGCCGGAAAGATCAGCCTGAGATATGGTTCGAGGTCACGCGTAATTACGAGGCACTACGGAGGTGTGAATCGAAAGAATTGCATTGCATCCAGTTTTTGGAGGATCGCCTTTGGAGGAAAATCAAGGGTGGGTCATTTCTGGTCCGCGATTCTATTAAGTCCAGTGCTAAAGTAATCTTATTCAGAAAATTCGAAAAACTTTCAAACAAAACGCGTAGACGAGCTTTATCGACAAAAGACCACAACACCGTTAACGAAAACCCTAAGAGTTTAACAAACATCAGCAATGTGCTAGATCAATCAAGGGTTACCGTGCTAGGAGGCATGACTCTTCCCTATAATGCGCGCTCTCTCTTGGAATGGGCCCAAGTTTCTCACCAGCGCAACCCATTTCTAAGGAAACCCTATGTAGTGTCGCATGCAGTTTGCAAGAGCTCCAAGACCGAATCGGCTGTAAGGCCAGACTAGAGTCATTCAATAGGCACGACAACAAAACGTGGGGCAATACCAACACCATCTTTCCCTCGAGCGTTGTCTAGGCAGAAAGACCCCAATAACAAGGTGGATATCAATTTTCGCATATTTTCAAACGAAACTCTCAGAATCTTTAACCACTACCGCGGGAAAATATTTAGTTCCAGCCTAACATCAGCGCAGAAAAGCGGCATGCGACAGATACGGGAGCTAGTGAATTCGAAACAATTTGATTGTCAGTTAGTGACAAGGCAGGAGAGTTTGTAGTAATTCCCAACCAGTTAGATATTGCGATAACGAAAACCACCTTGAAGACACCACACTTTATCGCCCATCATCTGATATGGAATTCCAATACTATCGATAATTGAACCAACAGTGGATAAAAATAGCGAGTTCGGCTGGTTTAAAGCATTGCGTTTTCTCTCAACTAAAACTTAGTCTACCATCATGTCCCGTCTCATAATACTTATCAAAACTCATAAGTTGGTATGCACTGGTGATCGTTTGTCTACTAATCCATCAAATTTCAAAGTTGGACCCATCATCAGCTGCGTAGGCGAACCAACGGACAGGATAACGCGGTTTTTAAGTCTAATAATAGTTCAATTACTAAAACACATTCCAGCCCGTCTCACAAACCTCAAAATGTTCCTAGGCCATTCACGTAACGCGTCACACAACAACGCATACGTAATGGAATCTTTCGACGTAACCGCCCTTTATACAAACGTGTCGAATGAATCCGCGCAATACAAGCCATGTACGAGCTTTTAACGGAGCACGACAGAAGCACGAACACGTATGACTTCTTAATTCGGCAAGTCTTGGCCCTCTCAAAAGAGTGCCTAAACTGCTCATTCTTTAGATGGTCTAGGAATTATTTAGCGCAGATCAAAGGGCTACAATGGGACAACGACTAACTCCGACCCTTGCTATCGCTTTTATGTCTAAAGTAGAGGCCCCAATAATCGATCTCCGGCCGTTATTCTTCTGTAGGTACATAGATGACTGCTTTGTCGTCTACTCAACCCAAGAGGAAATGGACAAATGCTTTGAGTTGCTGAACAGTCAGTCATTGTACATAAAGTTCACTAGTGAGGAACGTAAGACAAATTGACTTTCATTTCTTATGTTCAAGTCAACCCATCCAAGAACTACAACACAAAATGGTGGCGAAGCCAAGCAGCAGAAACATTTCAGTTTGTTACCTATCTTCTCTTCCGTCGCACACAAAATTCGCATTCGTAAAAAAATATCTCGAAGAGCTGTTAGTGCGTGCGCAAGAAAAGAATATAAGGCAGAGTCCCTAAGCTTGGCGCGAAAAATAACCATCTCCAGTGGCTACAGCACGGTAGGGGTTCCTCACATCAGCATTAAAATAAATTCGGCGCGCTCCCAAAAGAAAGGCCTGACGAGGATAAAGTTCCATTCATCCTGCCCTTTATTTCTAACGATGTCAGTGCATATTAAACGCTGCCTAAAAAGAACAGGTTTGGATGAGTTGGTAGCAGAAGTCAAGGTACCAGCAAATACACTAAAGCGCCAATTAGTCCACAACCGTCTATATGATCGCCTCTCGCGAAACGAAGAACTGCAAGTTTGCCCCAAACGGCAGAGACGGCGACTGTATGAGGTCGGGTCCAAGTTACCTGATCTCTTGCGAGGCATGCGGTTATGAATACATTGACAAAACGGGTAAACGACACCACGTCCGTGTAAAAGAACACCTAGCTGGGAAACGTAACTCCGACCCAAAAGCCCCTTAGGCTCGCATAAGGAACAAGAGCATTAAGGGGTAGATTTTGACGTCAAATTCACGATTCTTGGACAGGAATCAAAAACATCCGCACCCAAAAGTTTGGAAGCCTTTTGGATACATAGTAAATGCCCAAAAACGAACCTTCAAATATTTGAAAGACCCAAAACATTTAAGCGGTAAGAGTGCTCTTGCAATGAGGTTTATACTATGCGATCCAAAATTCGTCTCTTACGTTTTCTGCAGAGGTTATAGAGGTTTCTGACTGAATGATTTTCAAATCAATTTGACTTTCCAAGCCCTGAAGACGGCGAACCTCGCCGAGACGTAAGCCACCGCGATTGCTGTATTAATGCCGCATTACTTCACTGTATTGTATTGCTTTACTAGTATTCTAGATTACTATATTTAACATCTCAGAACTGCTGAGCAGAAATACTATCAATCTATTACTACTATGCCGCGGTTAATCGATAGTCGGTCTTGGGAATTATTTCACTCACATTAGAAAGTCATGAGAAAATTTGGAATTTGACGATGTGGGGTACAAATAAAATACAGTGGCAGTAGGTAATTTCACCCTAGCTTTGCTGATGATATTATTCTCAAAGCATCACTTATAAAATGGGGCTGATTGCAACGAAAACTGGACAAATTGGGAGGGGGGGGGGGAGGCGTTCTGGAAAAGCCAAGCTTTAGTTGAATCAATGTAAATCGATATTTATGGGAAGTGACTTATTTCCGTCCAATTTTTCATTGAAATGAATATGTTTGTCTGCATGGAAAAGTTAAATATCTTTCAGGACATATCGATTAGTACTATTTTTTCAAATCAAAAACGACACACTCATGTCACCGCTACGTGAGTGCATAATGAAAGAAACGTGTTCTCGTCTCTGAGACTTGATGATCAAGAGTAAATGGCGTCTAACCAAATTTCAACAAGAGAAATTCTTTACTTCAATACGAACAATCAAAACACATTCGCAACCTAATCAACAATTCTCACTGAACAGCAACGAGGACACAAAGTGTTATAGAAATTCTAGAAGAAATTGTCGTTAATTAAAACAGTAAAAAACAACATGGCCCGTATCACTGAGTCTGCTAGTGATTAACAACAAAAACTTCAACAACACGTCGTCGCAAAAGTAGTGAAGAACGATAAATGCTGTGAATTGCAGAGAATAATCATAAAAGTGTCATGATTTGCCATATTTCATATTTTACTCTCAAATCGCTTCATCATTGGTTTTAGGTACTTCTCAAATGTTGGCAGCACCTGAATATAAGCAGATAGGCTGTCGATGTGAACACAAAGTCTAACCTCGAATAACATCTTGAGCGAACATATAGAATACCAGAGGCCAAACGGTTACTATAACATGAAGCAATTTACGCAAAACTTGTTTCCTGAGTACTTCCTTCAGTATCGGAAGAAAATTTAGACAAAATTCATTTCACGTACATCATGTCTATTGAGCGAGCTGTTCTTTGCATACTGGTAAAGATTTTCGTACACATGTCCATCACGACGTCCGAGCACCTCAACATTTGTAAAATGAATGTTTCCCCAAGAATAAGCTTCACTCCATTGAAAGAAAGTTATGACTATTTACTAAAGTAACATTCATACTGACGAAGCTATGTCTATGTTATCATCACTTGAAGAACTGACAAAGTACTTGGGAAAGCAGCACTTCTGCTGAATAAGTTCAGTCTACACTTATTAACACTTAATCACTTTGAACATTTCAAACTGTAAGGGCATCAATTTCAATGCATTTTGGTCTGAAGACAATCAAGCCTTTTTTTTTGAACCACTTAATTATGTTGGAAAGGAAATTTTCATCCAATATGTGGAATATTGTGCAAAAACGTTTGCGTCAGCCGGGATTCGGACCCAGATCTCACTCTTTCAGATTAGCATACGCTCCCGGAAAGAGTGAGATCTGGGTCCCAATCCCGGCTGACGCGAACGTTTTTGCACTATAGGCCACATATTGGGTATACTATAACATCATACCACTGCAAGTGGCAGTCAAAATAAAAAGAATTTAGGCTGAAAATTTTCATCATTTGGATGGGAATGTCGTCTTTTCGTATGAATAGTATGTGATTTTCATATCATTTGGAAGGCCTACTTATTGCGCATTTACTGATATATAATTTGTCTATATCTGCTGCAGAATGCAACTGTCCAGGGAACAAAAACGTTTGCTGATGCTTTACGAGTACAAATTTTGTTCAAATGCTGCTGATGCTGCTCGTCAAATCAACAAAGCTTGCGGCGACCGTACGGTTGGAGAATCAACAGTCCGCGAGCGATTTCGTGAGTTCAAGGCCAGAAATGAGGGGTTGATTGAAAGATCCAAATCCGAAGCTGAAGAAGCACCATGCCGAAGGAGTGGTACTTTGATCACATCCGAAACATGGCGGACCGATGGCAAAAAGTAGTGGATGATGATGGCCACACTGTATTTCGAAGAATAGCTGTTGGTCAGTTCTTTTGAGATGAATCTTTTATCAAACGATGGAAACTCTCTTTCCAACCTAGTATCTCATCTTATTTTGAACTTTATAAGTGAAATAAACCATTGAAATCAAAATTATTGTCAACAAAAAATGATTTTCGTGCTTCTTTTTCCACAATGACTGCCTGATTTGGTGGAGTTCACAAATCGCAACTTCCTATCATGATTCCTGTCCCAGACTTCAAAAGGAATTATTGTAGAGGCCATAAGCCGGATTTTGTCTAGAGAAACACAGCGATTCTCCAGAAATCGTCGCCAATGCTTGTAGTCACTGGGATTGCATCTTTGGTTTTCAAAACTTGAATTGATTTCCACACTGCTTAGAAATCAAACGACATTGATTTCAAAACGGCACTCAAAAAATGAACATGCGTAGGTACAGCATTAGTGAAGAGCCACCTCTATCAGAAAAAGAACCAGTTGCCCTTGTGTTAATATGATGTAGACTTTCTGCAGCGCATATTTACATTATATTTACCTACATGCACTCAATTCCTCTAGTATCTTTCCCACAAAGAGATCTCTAGCCGTTAAATCGTCAGGATATGTGGTACATTCTCAGGTAACGGATGAGGCGTATTGCGCGGGCCAACGCAAGCTTTTACCTTTCTCTGAGAAACGATGTGTCCAGGATATGCGTTGTCTCTTTTAGTGCTAGTAAGCAAGTTTCACATAGTTCTTATGCAATTATGTAGAAGTTTTCATTCAAGCGTAAGTGGGTGCTTTCGCTCGAACGTAAACTGTGCGCTTCAAGCCAATTTGACCAACAGACTAAATCCAAGCACAAGACTCCGACAAATAAGCATCATGCCCAATGTGATGAAAGCGACAGGATTACCCTTGTTAATAAATAGCTGTAACGCAAGAGCTTGGAAGGCTATTATAAGTATTATTCACCATGAGTCACCGTAGACCCGTGGAGATCATCAATGCAATATCAATCTGAGAAAGGACGAGGCGGTTCAAGGCGACTGATAGAGATTGACGCTTATTTCATCCGATCAGGGCCAAAGCTTACGGTTTTGAAGTATGTTAACTGAGGGTGATCACGGCAGGGAAGGACATTTGATGCCCGTACAACAAATTACATCATCCCCCCCCCCCCTTAGAATTCCCAGAATTCCCCTTTCAACATCGTATTTGTGTGAAGCTCCTAAAAAAATATTACTATTCCTTTGCGCGTGATTGCATTTCATAATCACATGACGCTCAACGTAAGGAGTGATAACATAGGCGATCACTCAATTTCACAGTTTCTCTCATAGTCTTTATTTTTCATCATCATACGAATGTCACTACAGTGACTTCTCATTCAACAAACAGTGAGCTCATTAGGCACAGTCCGATAGGGAAAGTAACAAGAATTCAATAGCTGATTCTGAATTTGGAGAGTGTAACTTTTGCTAGCAACGAAAGAGCAATTGATGAAGATGAAAAGACGTCATACTGTCAGAAAAGATAGCAAAAGAGTGTATAGAAGTGCTCAAAATCGCAGCTTCCTTTTTGAATTGCATTCTGACATATAAAAGTATTGAACAACACAACATCTTCTCATGAAAGCTACTGCAAAAACATCAAATCAAGCGAGTTCGTGAGATGAAATCGGCAAAGAAATAATGGAAACTTCTTATGAAATCTTCACTGTGCTGCTTATATCATGATCCTCTTAAGGCAGAAATGCAAGTAGAAAGTTGTGATAAGATGGAAACGGCATGGACGGAAATTTAATTAAGAGGGTCGCAACGAATATGTATCTAGAAGACTTAAAGGAATACGAAAAACTTCACAGAAAAAGGGTTCAAAAGGCGACGAAGAGCAGCATAGACCTTCGTCGTGCCCTTAAAAAAGATGCTAAGTAGAGTACCAACTGACCCAGTTGCACTATTCTTCGCGGGTATTCTTAACGAGTGGCGAAACTATAACAATATTAAGGATTTTGAGCACCACCCACATTTCTTGTGAAGACAATTATCACAATTTCCGGAGAAATATCCATTTTGATCTCCTAACATACAAATGACTATTTTATATAAACCCTTTTTTGTTCGGCTGAAGGAGTGTTCAAAGATTAAAATTATTTATCCCAATAATCACAGACTATTACGTACACTTTCCAGTTTTACTCTCATAGATTGTAAAGATGTTGAAAACATACTGATCGAAGCTCCCTGTCAGGGACGTCAAACGAATCCACGATGGAAACCGCATTTGGTCGAATTTTCGCGAGTAATCGGTACAGCTCCTCCTTCATATATGAAAGCTGAATACTTGTGAGGTACCCATCCTGTAAAAAATGTGCGTAGCTGAAATTTTTTCTATAAATTAGCAACTGATCAAAACAGAAGATCATGGTATTAGGCAAACTGAATCACACCTGGAGTAAGTAATGAGCTTGATCGACTAGCTCATAATCAAGATGTAGAAGCAGCAGATCCTCCAAGACTTCCCTGATTTCGGCTTCTTTTACTTGGCCAATTCGGTTGAAGAACGAAGTTGCTATGAACATTCGAGCATGTGCTCTAGATGCCTAAAGGAACAAGTAAGGGAAGATTGTAAGGAGATGCGACAAATGGACAGAAGAAATAAGGAAAGACTAAGAACTTCTGTCGCTCTTCTTTCTTTTATTTAGAATGCAACCTTGAAAAACTCGGATTAAGACTGAAAAAGAAAGATGACAAAACTTTGTGGAATAGCATTTGTCAAGTGTTGCGTTGATAAATGGATAAAAGGAAAATAAGATCACAGGAAAAATGATGATGAGATTAACGTTACTCACCGCCAAATTACTACATTGTTTACGTGGCCTCATTACATTGAAACAAATTATATCATAATAGAGCGAGATCCATATCCCTTTGTGGAGGACGCCATTTTCGGCGAGCGGGCGGCTCGGACGGCCACGAAGAGAGGCTGACGGCGCCTGCTCCAAGGCTAATGTGGTATCAAAGGGAAAAGTCAAGTATTTATGACAATATATGAGAAGGCTATTTTTAGAACCTTTATTGAACATTTCTATGATAATTCACTGAGACTTACCCTAAAAATCTAGCGAATTTATATTCTATTGCATTCAGTTTCATATACGTTAATGCATAAAATACATGAAATTACCATAAAGGATAAAGGATAAAGCTCTCGGCGTTAATCAATCCCTGAGGGATGCGCCATGCATTCGACTTCAATTTTTAACTTCGTTTGAGGTGATTGAATGCACATCTGGCCTATACAATGATTCGCGGTGGCCTCCCGCTGAACCGAGTCAGTGCTGCTTATCCTCCCAGACAAGTCTGAGACCTGTCTGGTACCAATTTACCGACCCCGAAGGGATGGATGGCTTGGTGAGCCATGAGCGCGAGATCGAACCAGTGACCTCATGTGCGACGCAGGGCACCTCTAACCACTGCGCCACATGCGCTCTTGAAATTACCATACTGGCTGGAAATTGGAAAACAATGAATAGTTTGTGAAAAATACTTCAATGCATAAGATCTCGCTTCAGCCAAAATTCTCAAAAAAAATTTTTTTGACTGTTAGTGCATTGCAGATTCCCATTTCTCATATCAATGCGTAATTTCGCTCAGATTCTTTACTCGTAGCTTTGGTATACGAAGAAGAGCTGGAGGTACGGCGGTTTTTTTCCGTTATCGCCATCCTATTTGAGCCGTTTGGTGAAAACTTATCTTGTACTTTTACAGAACTTTGTTGAGAACTGTTCAATAACTAAAATGAAGTGAATTTGGACGACGTGTTCTGCCTCTTGAAAGGTTTGTTTTTTGCGCTATAACAGTCGAAATAAGATTTGTTTCACATTCAAGCATTTCTCGCCGAATAAAGTTTTTTTGCTAAGCAACTTATAATCATCAGATAGAACAAATCTTGGAAATTTCAACAGTTTGCTTCGTTTTTAGAAGGAATTCCTTGTAGCGCTGTCACAACTAAAAGAATATTAGAATCAGGAAATTTGAATCACTTTCGATTTCCGCATCCTGATTTGGTCTGTTGGATAAACGCTTTACTGATTCTTTCAAGTGATCCAAGAAATGTTCAATAGCTGAAATTTCGTCAACTCTGAAGGTATACTTTATTGTCAGTATGGCTTCGTTGACGCTCTCTAACACCAAAAATGAAATTACCTTTCACACTCAAGCATTTCTCGCTGAACAAAGCTTGTCCGTTAGACTTTCGATAATTATCCGACAGCTCAAATCTTGACGTTTCCCATAATGAATTTGCTTTCGAAAAGAACTCCTCGTCGTACTGTAGCTTTAAAAAGAAGATTACGCTTCGCAATCAATTGGTATGTTGCAAAAAGCACGATCACTTGGGACTAATGTCGTGTAATCCTCCCTTTGGAGGCAAAACCCAATTTTCTTTTGACTGTTGCAGCGCTCCAAGGAGTGCTCTATAAAAACCAATCATGTATTTGAATGTGCGCTATCGAATGGTTATTGACCGTTCATAGAAAAACTTTACCCGGCGAAAAACCTTCAAATGTGAAACAAAATTTAATTCGATTGTTAAAGTGCAAAAACAGGCCATTCAAGAAATAGAATATACCGCTCAATTTCACTTGACCTCAGCTTTTGAATGAATATTAGTAATTTAGTGGAATAGGTCTTTTTTAGAAAATAACTAAGGGTTCACGGGCGCAAAACTTAAAATGCGGTTGCATGCGGCAGAAATCATTTCGAAAGGGAATGATTTTCAGTTGAGTGTTACTCTTCATAGAAATAAGTTTATAAAGGTTTTTTCAATGATAGTTAAGAATTTCTTTAGCAAAAAAGTAAATGAGGTTCCAAATCTAACTATGTAATTCTAAAGAATCCGCTTTTTATTTATTATTAAACGTAGTGTGGAATTATTTTCAAACGACAAGCTTAGTACTAGGATCAGAATTTTCAAACTATCGACTGAACAACAACATAAACAACATAGAAAAAATGTTCGATTACAGCGAATATAATCCTTTTCGCAAGTATATGGCCTTTTTCCTTTGAAAAAGGAAAAAAATTTGGACAGCATTAGCGTTAATCTTGCTAAAATCATTCATACAAGAGTCTCATCAGCGACATTTTATCTTTTTTCGATGACCATGTGCTTCTGAGAACCCTTTATTACCTCGAATTTGTATTGAAGCATGCACCACTCTTCGTACCCGCACGAATGGCGCGCCCATCTGAGGGTGATAACGACTCTCATCGTCCGCAAAGGGAAAAGACAGTCGAAGGTAAAGGTATGCTTCATTCTACGAGCCATAAGCACTAGATTGTGATCGCTGCTGTGGCGGAGGATTTGATCAATGGACATGCAGTGATTTAAATAATTTAGTGCCGATTCCTTCATGAGCAGGAGTACTGCAAGGGATCGGCTGAACCGAAAAGCACCGTGCTACCGATGAGCCCGAAAAGGCGAAACAGCTGTCTGAAACTGAATATAGCCATGTCAGACTCAGCAAAAGGCTCAAAACAAGTTATCATATTATCAGACTGTCTAATATTAGAGTCATTTTGAACGGTATCATCAAGACCACAAAATTGTTCGCCCCTTCATAAGGGAAGATAATTGATGAGTTCTGAGCCGTGAATTGTGGAAGCGAAGGCTAAGAGTTGAAATTATCACGACAAAGACTTGCAAAGATCTCTTCACGCACTTCTTGTGAAAATAAAGAGGGTGAGTGGAAAGGCAGTAACAATATCCAACGATTTCCTATGTAGGCACACCAGTCTCGCACTAAATCAAAAGGAGCGGTGTGGCTGAACAAGGGATGCAATGACGATAACAACTTATATAAAGCATCACTAACCAAATTTATATTGCTCAAGACAAAGAATTGGATGTCAGCCAATCTGTCGGTCAAAAATTCGAGAAGCTGAAAATCACAAAACACACATGTTGGGCTAGAAGGAAGAGAAATGCATGAATTTACCCATAGAAAATATTACACTCAGCTGATGCAAGACATTTGAAGTTCTCTGAATTGATAGAGAGTGAATTGGACGATAGGAGAAAAGGAAACTGTTGCTGTCTACTTTCATCTCATGTGGTGAAGGAAAATTTGCTTACTCGATAAAAATGCGGAAAAAATTGCATACTCGGCTCATTTCAACGGCGTTCATGTTCCACGCTTCTTCAGGAGACAAACCGCCAGCACGCAAGTTATTCAGACGATCAAAGGCATTGAAAACCAGCCTTCGACAAATGTGCTCATAGTCCAGCAAGTAATTACCATAGTCTGAAGGACTTGCAGATTACTCTCCACTCTGTATAGCGCTTTCTTCACAGGATCGAATATAAGTATTCTACCAGTGTTCAACTGTACATTTCGTTGTAAAAGGTGCTGAAGAACGTAACAAAAGCACGAAATTCAGTTTCACCATCATTGGGAATCTTCAATTTAGAGTGAATACTGCTGGGACGGAGCAGGTATCGAACATGGAGACTCAAAGGCTTCCCATCTCGAGCATATTGAGCAGCTTTCATTAAGTATCTTAACAAAATGCATTAAATGATGCAAATCTCCAGTCTAGATGCTTGAGGAACACTCACCTGGCTAACTGCAATAGCATTACCATGTTCTCACCTTCATATGTGCACGCTCCAACTGCACAGCCTGGAAAGACGAAGTGCATCAAAAGAATAATAAGTAACACCTAATCCCAAAATACTTACTGAATATGGTGGGTATATGACTTGCATTGGAATAACCATGACCACCGCAACTCATACGAGCTTGTTCGATCCCTTGACTGGATTGGAAGGTGACAACCGCCTTTAGCCCGGATGACAACGCATGTAAATCGGCCATGAGGCCGGTCTAAAAAATTGATTTTTAACTGAACACATCAGCGTATCGAGCAAAGCGAGATATCATTTGAGTTCAGAGTTCTGGATCAATCCCTTGGATATGACAGGGCCACGAAGCTAGCCTCTCCACCCGACCCACGCACGACGGCCACCTGTCAGTAGTGTCAAGTGGCTAATGATACTGCGCACCGGAAATAAGGCTACTGGCTAGAGCCCTTTCCACGGCGCTTCAGAGCACTTTCTCGTGCTAACTCTTGGACCGATTAGTACTTAAGGTTTTTCTATAGACTTTCATTGCTGTTCGTAGTCAATAAATAGATATCTCAGAAGTACCGAATCTATTTGTAGCCCATTGTAAAGTATTATTGATTATTTGAATATTTGATTTGAAGGTGGATATCAATTTTCGCATATTTTCAAACAAAACTCTCAAAATTCTTAGCCACTACCGTGGGAAAATGTTTAGTTCTAACCTAACATCAGCCTAGAAAAGCGGCATGCGACATATACGGGAGCCAATGAATTCCAAAACAATTGACCTATCAGTTAGTGAGAAGGGAGGAGAGTTTGTAGTAATTCCCAATCAGTTAGATATTGCGATAACGAAAGCCATCTTGAAGACACCACACTTCATCGCCCATCATCTGATAAATTCCAAAAACGATCGAAAATTGAACCAACAACGGGTAAAAATAGCGAGTTCGGTTGGTTCAAAGCATTCCGTTGTCTCTCAATTGAAACTTAGTCTACCATCATGTCCCGTCTCATACTTACTTATTAAAACTCATAAGTTGGTATGCACTGGTGATCGTTTGTCTACTAATCCATCAAATTTCAAAGTTGGACCCATCATCAGCTGCGTAGGCGAACCAACGGACAGGATAACGCGGTTTTTAAGTCTAATACTAGTTCAATTACTAAAACACATTCCAGCCCGTCTCACAAACCTCAAAATGTTCCTAAGCCATTCACGTAACGCATCACACAACAACGCTTACGTAATAGAATCTTTCGACGTAACCGCCCTTTATACAAACGTGTCGAATGAATCCGCAATACAAGCCATGTACGAGCTTTTAACGGAGCACAAAAGGACCACAAACATGTATGGCTTTTCCATCCGGCAGGTTATGGCTCTCTTGAAAGAGTGCCTAAACTGTTTAGTCTTTAGATGGTTCGGGAACTATTTTGTCCAAAGCGGAGGGCTGGCAATGGGACAACGACTATCGCTAACACCTGCTATAGCCTTCGTGTCTAAAGTGGAAAGCCCAATAATCGATCTCCGGCCAATACTCTACTGTAGGTACATAGATGACTGCTTTGTCGTCTGCTCAACTCAAGAGGAGATGGACAAATGCTTTGAGTTGCTGAGCAGTCACTCAGAGTACATAAAGTTCACCAATGAGAAACCAAAAGCAAATTGGCTCCCTTTTTTGGACGTTCAGGTCAACCTGTCCAAAAACTTCTACAATACAAAATGGTGCCGTAAACCCAAGCAACAAAAACATCTTGGTTCATTACCTGTCCGCTCATCCTTCACACATAAGACGCGCGCTTCTTCAGAATATGTTCCGAACAGCGACAAATGTGTGCCCAGGAAAAGAACACAAGGTAGAATCCTTGATCCTGGCGCGAAAAAAAGCCATCTCTAATGGCGACGACACGGTAGGAGTTTCTCAGGTTAGACTTAGACAAAGTTCTATGCTCCCAAACGACAAGTTTGGCAAAAATAAGGTTTCTTCCCTCCTGCTTTTTATCTCTAACGAAATAAGTACAGCTATCAAACGCTGCCTAAAAAGAGTAGGTTTGGATGATTTGGTAGCAATAGTTGAAACACCCCCAAAAACACTAAAGCGTCATTAAGTCCGCAACCAACTGTATGACAGCCTCTGCGAAACCAATGACTGCAAAGCTTACCGCGACTGTATGAGATCGGGTATAATTTACCTAACTCTTGCGAGGCAAGCGGCGATGAGTATATTGGCGAAACGGGTAGGCCACTGTTCCTCCGTGTAAAGAGCACCTAGTTGGGTTGCACAGCTCTGATCCAAAAAACTCCTCTAGGCACGCATGGGGATCAAAAAACATGTAGGAGAAATGTTCGGTGTCAAATTCACGATCCTCGCACAGGAATCAAGAACATTTGCGCGTAAAACCTTAGACGCCTTTTGGATACATAGCAAAGGCCCGAAAATAAACCGAAGAGAGGATTGCCTCGAAAACATGCATGACCTCGAACCAAACCTCAGACTCATCTTTCCGACCCGAGTTAGGCACAGCCCACTGATGCACTGACCTTAAGCGGCTGGTCTTCATTCAATAATTGACGGACTCAAACATCAAAACGGTGAGTGTTTTGAAATGAAGTTTTAACTATGCGATCCAATACTCATTTCAATATTTTCTGCTAGGGTTATGAAGGTTTTGGCTTGGTGGATTGTGGATCAATGTGATCTTTCCAGGCTGTGAAGAAGGCGACCCGCCGAAACGTTAGCCACCTCGAATATTGTATATTCGAGCTGCATTACTAACTGTATTGTTGTATGCTTCACTAATATTCAATAAATAATGTCAATAACACCTCGGAAAGGCTAACTAGAAGAAAATACTCATTATTTGAATTGGATTAGAGTCGTTTTATACGTAAGCATGTTATATGTAAATACGTTATGCTGTGATGAGTCGTAGTATGGCATCGGACCAAGAACCTAGCTCCCGATGGCCGGCCTCACTAACCACTTGACACAATGGACTGCCCGCCACCGCACGCGGAGAAGAGAAGCTAACGTCGTGGCTTTGTCGTACCCAAAAGGTGAATATTTGAGATGACTTGCACTGCACACGAGGCCACCAGTTCGATATCGCTCCACGATTCACTACGCCTTCCGTACTTGCAAGGTCGGAAAATGTTACCATACTTGGCTACAAAGATAAAAGTAGTGATTTTCTAGCCTATCGTAAGTCCGGTACGGACAATATTACATTCAGTCATCCTTGATGAAGCTGAGTGAAGTCCAATGCATAAATATCACCCAAACAGTGATCATCGCCAAAAGCTCTGTCTTTCGCACTTTAGAATTCCGACACTCACTTAATGAATCAGATGACGCGCCAACTATGGACCAAGCATAACATTGCAAGACTTCTGTTGTTCGATCAAAGATTCTTCAAGGTCCTTGAGTAAAATGAAATCTTTGCCCAATATTTACCCTCTTTAAATAAAGAAGCGGTCCCGATAGAAAAACGTCTTAAAGGAAACGATTAAACAAAGATTTTTCAACTCACATGATCATTCCGAATTCCTCGCTGCATTTCCTGGAAAAGTGCACGTATCTCCAATCCAGTGTAATGAAATGCCATGATGCGTGCCAAATGTGGAAACAAACGATATTGTTGAGTTTGATAATCCAGAATTCTTGCTTCATCTACGCTGAAATGGAATGTCCTCCACAGAATGATTTCTAGTGCAAAAATAACGGTGTAAACAATACCAGAACTGATACTAATATATAATGTTCTCCCCACTGATTTTTCTGTTATATAGTCTACAGTCTTCCGACTTGTGATCTGTGCATATGCATATATATGTGTATATATATATATATATAATATTTGCAGGTAGTCGCAAAATCACGTGCAGCATTCCCAGATGGTGTATATGGTGTTCAAAGGCAGTTCAGAAGCAACCTTGTGCTTTCCTGAGGTGCAGGTTGATTGACGCGACGAACTCCCTATTCCTACAGCGCAAGTTGACATGCCTCTGTTTCTGCGAGTGAAACTGGCCAAAAACTGGTAAAAAAGCGGTTGTGTAGTACTCGGGAGGCGGTTACGAGTTGCCTCCAACGAATAAAGCTTTCGCGTGCACTGAGAGGGATGGTTAAACTATCAGGCTGGAAAGGAAGTTCTGGATACTTGCTAAAAATTGAAAATTTATGCATGAATTACAGATAAATGAATTACAGTAACAGCTATTCTTCAAAATAAATGCCATCGTTTTCACGGACTTTCTGCCATGGGTCCGCCAGGTATCGGATATGATCTTCGAGCCCCCCTGTCTCTCTCAAATGGCCGTAGCATATTCTTTCAACGGTTCCTCTTCCAAAGCAGCAATCTTATCTTCGTTGTTCAACTTTGTTGGACGTCCTGAACTAGTCTGGCCTTTCACATCAAGATCTCCGGTATTAAAGCGTTGATATCAGTTTCCAGTAACAGATTTTCTTGTTGTGCCTTTTCCTTCAACTTGGTTGATTTCATCGGCTGCACCTTGTTGTGAAAGACCTTTCTCCAGTAGTAGCGTAATAAAACACGAACTTTGATTGTATTGTTGGACATGGCGGAGGCTTGTAACAAAGTGAAAACGAAGGACGAATATAATATCTAGGTCTTCAGTGGGAAAATCCCATATGAGAAAGTGTAATTTTACCATGATATGCATGGGAGTTACCTCATGGTTACTAAAGTGCCCCAGAACATTCTTTCCAACCGTATTTACACTGAGTGTATTCGGATATAACTGAAGACTAGACAAGCTACGCATCGCCTTCATAAGAAAATCGCAGTAAAATAAATCGGCACCATTCCCTTGAGACCTAAAGAACCCTGATACGGCAGTATTGGGAACAACAACTGCGGAGAGGCTTTTGGAGTTTCACGCCCATTATAGGCTGATTACTTTTCAATGGACTGAGGAGACTATCTATACCTATGATGCAAGAAAACTTGCCCATGAATCTTCTTGCAAAAACTCACAAACCGTTGAAACGAGAAGAGGTCTCCCATCACGTTATTACCTCGAGGAACTGTTTCTTGAGAAACATGTTGTAATATAAGAACCAGTGGAGTTGCCGTTTGTTTTCGCAAAAATGAATTTAACTATGAACACCGACTCATTCGAAAAGCCCAGATCATACGCAAACATTTGAAACGATGTGGATCACTAGCGCTTTCGACCATCTTTGTTGGCGCATCAACATCAAGCTAGGACAAAGACGAACTCTTAGCGTTTTATATGGACCTATAAAAATTTCACGAGAGGATCATACATCCTTTAAGGCCATAATTAGAAAATTTCAACACTGAAATTGAGTATAAAAAACACATGAAGAACGTTATACGGGGATTCGAATTAGAATGGAACGAGTAGACTGAGGGACTTTCTAAGTTTATCATGATAAAAACGCGCATTCATGGCAACTCACAATTCCGGAAGCAGCGCTTGCAACGACGTACGTGAGAAGGTCCAGTGGAGAATACTATGACGTGAAAGACCACACAATAATCAATCACGGCCTTTCTAGACAGCGTGGCTGTTGTCCCAAATCTTTACAGAGATCAGACCATACCCTTCTTTGAGCTAAGATCCGTCTTTTGCGGAAAGGACAGAAACGCGTTAAATCGAAAAGAGGAATTCTCAAGGTCATGTGGAGTAGAATGTAATGAAGCAACCAATTGGCTTCTAGGAACACACCATTTCTGATAAGATCGACGAACTATACAACCTTTTTATTTAGCTTCTTCATGCTGGCGTTAGAAAATCTGAGAGTTCTAAAGTGATCAAGAGACGTATCCACAAGCACTTCAACTAAAACACCAACGTAGTATCGCAAACATCTCAGCTAAACACAGATTCACGTTCGGATTTGCAGACTGATGGATAGAAGCTATGAAAGAATTCAAGGAAAGTAGAGCTTTTGTCATGGCTGAAGCCGCACAGGCTTCTAAGAACATTAGCTAAGCTCATCGAAACAGTGTCGCGACTTCGCGCTCACTTCCCGTTTACATCCGACGATTCTTCCCGCCTTAATGTACGCGTCATTAACAGAGTCTCCAAAGTCAATTAATTGAACATCAAAAACGCTATTCCATTTGCCAAGTTGTCAAAAATCACGATGTCAGACAACAGAGCATCTTAACTATATCCTATAGACAAAACCGTTCCCTTGCGCTTTATCCAGGATGTCAGGCGCACAACATGAACAAGACCATCGGCCCAATAAACAGATGTTCTCACGTACTTCTCAAAAGAATTAACAAGTACCTATAAAGAGAAGAACCTGTTGGGCTACTTCTGAACGCGACAGGGAAAAAGTGGAAGATTTACAGCGGCCTGTTCATTTTACTAAACAATTAACGAGGAGGCATGTTGAACAAGTGATTAAGATAATATATGTTCGATTCCAAAGAAGACCATACGTTCTTGATAGATTTCATTTCTTGAGGGATTGGAGATTTTTATGCAAAAGTTGGACCCAGAAGAGCACCAGAGGAGCGCCACATTGGGACCGATGGACTAGAATGGAACGAACAGGGTGAGAAAACATTTTCTAGGTGCAATGTCGATCAAAACCAGTCCTGATAACTCACAATTTTAGAAAGTGGTGGACGTAGTGGTCTTCCATTGGAGAATAGCATAACGAAGTAGCCACTTCTTAACAAAGAAGTTCTGCTTACCCGACTTCGTTGCTATTCCAAAGTTCTTAACGAGACCACACTATCACCTCACTCGCACAACGTTCAGCCTTTGCGGAAGGGAGAGAAAGCCGCTAAATTAAGAACAACGAAATCTCAAAAATAACACAGACTGGGACGTCTTCAAATCATAAATTGGTTCCTGGGAAGATACCATCACTGACAACATCGGAGAAGAATACGAGCGCCTCATAAAACATCTCCACATTAGCGTTATGGAAGCCTAAAGCCCCAAAGTGAGTCAGAGGCGTTCATCTTCACAAACATTTAAGCTGACACGCCAACTGTAAATGGTCGAGCCGCAGGCAACCGACATCTCGTTTTCGAACTTCCAAAACGCTACAGAGAATCAACAGAAGAACATTTCAGAGATAAAAAAAACAGCAGCTATGGGCGAAGCTGCAGAAGGTGGGTCGAGCACTCACAAAACCCACCAAAACTTCTTTAACCAGAAGACCAAGATGACTGCACTTCAATGTCCTAGCGGAACAGCTTCAGCTTTCAAAAAGGCAATGAAGAAAATCATGTACGATCACTACTCGAACTTCTTCATTAACCTTGTCCTTTTATCGTCATATAGTTCAAAAGAGGATGAATTTGTGGTTCAATCTACGTCACTGGTGAGCAATTGAACAACACCTACTACAGCAGGAAGCAGGAAAAGAACGGAACACCTAAAGAAACTCCTCCTCATTCGTTATCTGTCACATTGCAAGATTTCTAGTGAACGGAGAATCAGCAAGACTGTTTTGTTGTTTAGAAGAGGGTATATCGCAATATTGGCGACTGTCGCCTTATCTGTTCGCTGTCCATCGTGCGTAGACACTTTACTCGAATCATCCCAAACAGGTTTGATGGAACACTGGACGAAGAACACCCATGTGAACAAGCAAGACTTCAAAAGGATAGTATCATAGATTACATCCACCCGAAAACAAGGCTCAGTGAGGTTTCGTGAGAACCCAAAAGACCACTCTGTCTCACTTTCACCGATTTGATGAATTGGTTCAACTGAAACAGAAGCACTCGTAGAGGCTCTGAGCAGCCAAGGCTTCCCATTGAGTAGATAACGATTCATCGCGAGCTATATAGAGAATTCACAACCAAAATATCGCCATTCTTTAACACTATTACTGTTGACGTAAGAAGACGGGTTTGACAAGGCGATACAATCTCACCAAAACTAATCATTGTCACCTTCCAAAATGACATGTTAGCATTAGAATGAAACAACATAGGATTGAAAATCAACGATCGAAATCAACACCACTCCTCTTCGCTGATGACAACGTCCTTATAACACCAAGCATCAGTTATGTGGAACGAATGTTGATCGATTTCGACAACTTCTGTGGAAAGATTAATCTCCTACTAAATCTAGCGAAAACGATGATTATGAAGAATGGATGGATTGTGAATGCCCCATTCAAGCTCAACAGGTCGTGAAGTCTATATAATGAACGACCTACCTTCAGAATTGAGCCGAAGGAAAAGAGCAGCCTGGGGAGCGTTTAAGAGCAACGAGGAAGTAGTGAAAAAGACAAAGAACATCCGACTCCGTGCCCACTTTTTTGACTCAACTATTCGCCTTGACGTATGCATCGAAACCCTGGTCGCTGTGTAAATAGGATGAATCATCACTTGGCGTTGTTGAACGAGCATTTGGAAGCTCGATGATAGGAGTATCCGTATCTCGCAATTGAGAGTGTCGTTCTGTACTCCGGACTATCGACGGTAAGGTAGGCCGGACACGTAATGCGCTTTAAGGGCAATCGATAGACAAAAGCCGTTACCGGCTGGATTCTGCAGAATGTCAAACGCTTCACAGGAAGGCACCAACCCGATGTTCCGATTTCTTCGGGAAAAGTCTAGAGGAGATATATGATATCTAACGGGATTCCAGAGCGGGAAGACCCACCGGGCTACTCTTGCAAGCAATGGGAAAAATGGAAATACTATTGGCTCCCGATCGAGTCACACGACGATTAACGGTACGGCAGGTGATACAGGTGATGTTCCATCGTTTTCAAAACCAACCTTCCGTCTTTCTTGCATTTTGCAAGAAAACAAACAGCATTTACCCCAAAATGATTTTTCCTTGTCTTCGAATGGCAGAATAACGTATGGCAATAATCAAGCTGTAAGATAGATAAAGCGCCTGATGCATGACCATTTCCGTCCTCACATAAACCATCGTAGAATAACCCAACTTTGGGTGTTTCGGCTTCGTGTAGGTTCCATCAGTTGCAACCTAAACAGACAAGGTAGTTAATACATTCAGTCTAGAGGTTTATTTAACACTTGATTGAAACTAACTTTAACATGCTTCATCAACATGTTTCTACGCGGTATTCGGTAGTGGTCGAATCTGAGAAAACCATTGTCAAGAGCGTTTATGCCGAACTTCGGTCCAATATCCCCCACAATTACTCCTCAATATATCTCCTTTTATTGAAAAACACATAAATACTACAAACGAAGATACGTACACTCACCTTAGTGGTTTACCTGCTCATATGGGCGAATATGCAAAAGGTTTATTGTTCGGCAAAAGTCTCACAAGCTAACAGAATTTTTTACACTGCCTCAAAGAAGCCACTCGAGAGTGAATCAACACGAGAACTGATTCTAGTGGTAAATTAACTACAGGATGAAAAATTCCTCAACGGTCAACGTAAATATAAGGTTGCCTGTGATGGCGACCTGAGAAATCTCAAGCTGATCTGCTTTGAAACTCATTGAAAACAAGCGGCTAAATTAGAACCGGATTACCAGTATATTGATTATTGGGGGTTTTAGCCTATGAGGTTTTTGACAACTGATCAAATCTCGGGTTGCACAAGGTGTCATTGAAACCACACCAAACAAGCACGCCGAACACGACTTTACCTCTTCATACTCTGGTCTTCACGTTTTTTAAGCTGCTGGTTGCATTGATGTGCATGTGATGATCTTTGAAAAGATAAAAACGGGAACACTGATAAATAGCAATTGAATGATGGACCCCATATTAATCGTTTGAAAAAGTTCCGATACAAAACGTCGTTGACGATGGCTTTTCAGTACATCGATTACAGGAGGCCATATCACATTTTTGGTCACACTTCGTCTCTAACCTAACCGTTGAGAAAGTTCGATATCGTCAGTTCCAATTTGTCAATCTGTGCGGCTGATGAGAACGAAATAAATGGGGTCTACAATTTGTGAAACGAAATATTCTGTAGCGAAGAAAAAAACTACGTGTGCTGTTGAACTTTTGAATGCTGAAATATTAAAGGTCAACAAATATGAGTACAATGTATGCATGGTCCCATGAATTCTTTCGTAGTTTGACACTTCTGTCACTCACTTGATAATTATTAGAAGAAATCAACCAATCAACAATATAATCACCATCATGACCAAAAATATGCAACCATATGTAATCTTTGTATCTTTGGACATTTTTTTCACAGATGCTGATAACCCGAAGGAGCAACATAAGGACTACACAGTGGATGTGATACCGTAACCTAACCCAGTTTCTGCAAAATGTGGCAGTGTTATTGCAATGTTCCGAGGCGAGCGCTATCTTGAAGAAGGGCGACACTGATTTTTTTCGGACGTTTCCTTAGCACTGCTGTGTTCAACTTCCGAAATTGTTTCCCGGTGTCGACATCAATTTTCTGCTTACTGTCGAGCGATTCTCAAAACAGCATACCCTGCCAGCTTCAGGAAACCGAGAGCATAATCTTCCATGCATGAAACCTGGGCTATGGCTCTGGCGGGTCTTTGCCTCAGGCAGCCAGTAGTCGTTAAGCGCGCTGCTCTCGTAGTAGAACTAGGGATCATCTCCAGTGATGCTCTGCGGCTGCAGCAAAAAACGTTCGCAGATGGTCACGCGTGCAGCGCGCACAGTTATAGTCGGCTAATGCATAAGGTGTTCATTGAGAAATCATTTTGTGATAAGCGACTTCACTTAGTTGCAAGCAATGGCTCTACGGCCGTGTGGATGTAGCTGCTAGAACAATCTCCAACATCCCACAATCTTTTGGCAATAGCTCAATTGAAATAGAAAAAAGCTGAGTAGAACAGTGCTAAAAGAAATATGGGACAATCTAATAGGAGAAGTCAAGAAGGAAATCGAAAAGTAAGAGGAAAATTTTTCAGAACACTTATACTCGCAATCCACAACTCGTCCCTCCATAGAAATTTATTCCTTAAAAACAGAGAAAATCGGCGAAAAGTATGGGATTCTTTTCGATTCATGCGAGAAATGTCCACATTGACAGCTTTGCTATACAGTCATTCCGTAGTGTATCTTCTGGTCACCACCTCCGTTATGTGAAGCTTCAAATAAATTATCGGCTAAAACAACATTTGTCAGCGCTCAAGAAAAACCGAACTTGACCAAAAAATTAGCACTAAATTCCTTCTCATATGAAGTGCAACTGGATGATAGAGGAATATCTGACCGAATAATAGAAGCTGTTAATCACAAGGCTCACGTTTTTTTGGACTCTCTTCACAGCCTCCCAAAACGAGAATTTCAAATTCAAAATCACCACTGGAAAAAATGCACAAAAAAAAGGAGTAAGTTGCTCTTATTGCCACGCTCAAATTCTGAGCGTAGTTATCCTGCTCAAGAGGAGTTATCGAGGATTCGTAGCGACCACCTGATATATCACGTTCAATTCCTTATAAAAGTCCTCATTTAGCTAAGCAATCTTATATAGGGAATCTTTCACGAAACACTGAACAAAGAGGATCTCGACAAAAATTCCACTGCACTGAAGACAAACGAATTGCGTTCAGGGTCAGAGTTGTTATTTATAAAATTTATTTTCACTACCATGTACCACTTTTTTCAACGTTTCTCAACTTTGATGAAAGTGTTCGGCAGTTTCAAAGTATTTGGATTTCATCGGCGCTCATCGTTTAAGTTCCCCGCCCTACTAAAAACTCTCCGTGACGCCTATGTAAATGCGGCACAAAAAGAGCTCTCAAATCGACTCCACACTATATCATACCTATAGGGTAAAGAGATCGACGAAACAACATCGCATCGCTAACGCTGTTTGCTGCCACAATAGGACAGAATATGGACATCGAAATCACGCGACTGAGGCGAGAAGAGCACCCGTGTTGATGGAAAAATGCTATCAAATCTTCGTTTAGAGAGTGACATGGCCATGTTTGCAAGAAATAACAGTGAAGCACAGATCATGCTCAATGGAATTAACGAGCGGAAAGAAAATTGTGTATGAATATGGTGAAGAATCAGTGCGCGATGGAATCATGGTACGAAAGCGAAGAAATTGAACTGGGTGGTTCTAGGACTACTCAAAAAAGGTCGTACGTCTACTTAGTTCGATAAAGCCTGGAAAGATTACAAAGAGGAGTTAAACAAAAAGGAGGAGCAGTACTAGCCGTATTCGAGCACTTCAAAAGAGCGTCCGCGAACTAAGGAACCCAAGATCTTCACTCGCCTTTGCAAAAACTATCCTCCAAACGAAGACGAAGTCCAAGCTATGACGGACGAAGTCGAGGCTTTCTATATGGACCTTGAAAGGTTCTTCAGAGTAGACTATACATTCTTCAAGGTCATTGCTGGAGATTTGATCGCGAAAATTGGACCTAGAAGAACTTCCGAAGAACGACACATCGGGACCCACTGACTAGAATGGAAGGAACAGGGTGAGAGGGTATTTGAGCTTCTCATGACGACCCAAACCATCCATGATAACTCACAACTCCAAAAGCCTCACTCTCAACGATGGACGTGCGTGAGAGTCTCCCAATGGAGAGTACCATAACAAAATTGACCACATCTTAGTGAATCGGAGGTTTTGTCTGACCGATGTCGCTGTTGTTCCTAAGTTCCACACGTGATCACACCATCGCCTCTTCCATGCGGAGTTCCGTTTTTCGCGAAAAGGAGAGAAAGCTGCTTCAAACAACGAAGTTCCACAACTACCGTAAACTGGGATGTATTCAATCCTTAGTCGGCTCCTGGAAAGATACCGTCGTCGACAACATCGACGAAGAGTACGATCGGCTCGTTGAATATCTTCACGTTAGCACTATGAAAGCCAAGAGTCCTAAAGTCACGAAAAAACGCTTGTCTCCGCAGACACTTGAGCTGATACGTCGTCGAGAATCGCACGAGCAACAGGCAACCGAAAGCCTTACGTTCGATCTTGCGAAACGCTGCAGAGAAGCGATAAAAAAGACCTCAAAGAGAGAAGAGCAGCAGTTATGGCAGAAGCTGCAGAAGCCGGGAAGAGCATTCGCAAATCCCAGCGAGGCTTCGCTAACTATGAGACCAAGATGATTGCAATCCGATGTTCTAACGGGACACTTACCCAGAAGGGCAATGTAGAAAATCATCCATTAGTACTACTCGAATCTTTTTGCTAGCCATGTCCTCTCTTTCCGTCATATAAATTAAAAAAGAATGAATATGTCGTTCAGCGATCCTCCATTCCGAAATCCAACATGCTATATCGTCGGCGAAGAACAGAACAACACCCGGTTCAGACAGGATTAGACCAGAACACCTGGACAACCTACCGTCAGTTCCCATTAACACCCTGGCTCGGTTCTTCATTCGCTACCTGTCAAATGCAAGATTCCCAATCAATGGAAAACCAGTAAGACCGTGCTATTGTTCAAAAAGGAGACCTTCACGACATAGACAGTTACCGCCTAATCTGCTTGTGGTCCGTTGTCCACAAACTCTTCATTCGAGTAAACCTAAACAGGATTAACAGAACACTGGACGAAGGGCAGACATGCGAACAAGCTGGGTTTCGAAAAGGATTCAGTGTAAAAGGCTACATACACATGATTACAAGACTCACTGAAGTTTCACGAGAGTATAAACAACCACTCTGTATCACTTTCATCGATCTGAAGAAAGCCTTCCATTTAGTGGAAACAGAAGCGATTATAGAATATTTGGATAACCGGGACGTCCCTACTCGGTACATAATGGTCCTTCGCTAGCTTAATAGAGATTTTACGACCAAAATATCTCCATTCTACACCAATATCACCATCAACGTAAGAAGGGGGGTTCGACAAGTAGACACAAATTTGTTGAATTTATTCATTGCCACATTCCAAAACGTCATGCGAACATTAGAATGCGACGATATGGAAGTGAAAACTGAGGTCGACAATTGAAGCATATTCGCTTTGCTGATGATATTGTCCTTATAACACCAAGCATCGGCCAAACGGAGCGAATGTTGACCGATTTCGATAAAGCCTGTGGGAAGATGGGTTTCCAAATGAATCCAACGAAAACGATGTTCATGAGGAACGAATGGGTTTTGAATGCCTCATTCACGCTCAACGAGACGAAAATTTCGAATGCTCCAGTAACGTCTATCTAGGTCATGCAATCAATTTAATAAACGACCAGCTCCAGAGTTGGGCAGGAGGAAACGCGCGGCTTGGGGAACATTTAAGAGCATCGAGGTTTTAGTGAAGAGGACAAGGAACATCGGACTGCATGCCAACCTTTTCGACTCGACGATTATCCCTGCCCTGACGTATGCAGCAGAAAACTGGTCGCTACGTAAGCAAGATGAAAGATCACTTGACGTTATTGAACGCGAAGTCGAAAGGTCGATGCTAAAAGCATGCCGTATCTCGTAAATGAGAGAAACGATCCGAAGTTCCGTCTTACATCAACAATCAAAAATCAGAGAAGCCGTTCAACACGCCAGGATATCGAAATTAAGGTGGACAGGACACGTGATGCGCTTTAACGACAACCGATGGATGAGAGCCGTTTCCGACTGAATTCGTCGGGACTCAAGCTCTCTACAGGCGTCGGGACGTCAAGCTCTCTACAGGAATACCATCGACAGGTTGGTCCTATTTCTTAACGAAAGGTATATAAGAAAGATATGATGCCCAGCGATTCTTAGAGCAAGGAGGACCCGCTGGGCTACTCTTGCACGCGGTAGGGAAAAATGAAAGTGTTGGTGGTGTCCGCTCGAGTCACTCGACGATCAACGGGACGACAGGTGATACAGGGTGTTCCTCCAAACACTTCGCTGGGCAGTAGCGACTAGGGCTGATACTTGAACCGCATAAAAAAACTGTACATCACCCACTAAGGATTCGATTTGTGCTGGTTTATAACGGCACGCACAGCGCCTAGCTGGTTTGTACAGCTCTGCTCATCAAGCCTATTCGAACTTCGAGATCTAGAAAAATAAGCGCTTGTAAAAAGATCTAGACGGCTCACTCATATAAAGCAGATGATCAATGAGCACAAAGAATTCTAGTTCGGATCCCACGCTAATATAAACTTGTCCTAGGACGATTATTCACGTTATGGTCTAACATACGTGTGTCTCGCGTTAATAAACTTCCCTCGCATATAGGAGCGAGTTCCATATCACAAAATGCTCCTCGGGTCGTCATCGTGTTTGAAATACAACACACTATGGCTTATACCTTTTTGAAAAAGAAACGAGAACGAGAGCGATTGTTGTGATGAGATCCGCACCACTCGTGAAGATGTATTATCCAAGAACCCAAGTAAGTGAATAAAAATATAAGGATTATTCATTGTATAACCTGGTAAAGGAGTATGCGTTTCAGCATCTCTTAGTTGTACGATGAAATTATGAGGACCATAATTATAATCATCTATAATCAGGTTTGCCACGACTATCGCATGATTACAACTCTTTCCAAAACCACCTGCCCACCTAAATTTGTCAAGAAATCAACATTAACATCATTAACGCAATTGAATGAACTCCAGATAGAAGAGTTTTTGGATACTCAACCATTTAATCGACGTAGTTGTTGGGCTGTGAAGAATGAACTCTTCATTTCGACGGTCATACGTAGCAAGAGTTTCGATATTGCTCAAATCCGTACCTAAATAGAAAACTTAAGAACTTTGGAATTCTAAAAACTTCCGCCTTTTCCACAGTTCTATTAGAAACTAACTAAAGTTTTTATTTGAATTAAGTAAGGAATTCAAAGCAACAACAAAATTTTCCTTAAATTCGTTATAATATGACGTAACAACTGGCTACAGGTGATAAAGTGAAATAAAACACAGCCTCTGGTTTATGATCAACTGCTTTCGTTTGGATAAATAAACTCCACCACATTCTTATACTCTCGAAACCAATATGTTTGCGGATTGATAATAGACATGAAGTTGGTGACAAAGCGAATATAATTCAGAAAGGTATTCATTATCTATGTGAGGTGCGATAAAACTTGGTCCTTCAATATATTCGTCGCATCTTTGTGTATACAGGAGTATCTGTGACTTCAATCACCACTGTTGTTTCACAAATTCCGAACGGTATGGATGCTACAGTGTCCAAGCGTGATTTGAATGTCCCTAGAATTTCGTACTTTGAAAGCTGCCTCTTTCAAGTATGTGTTTTTTCCTTTCTGTTCCTTGTGAGAACTCAATATATAACATTCTCAAGAAACCCAGTGGACCCGATCCTTCCCTGGGCAGACGGAAAAAGTGGATTGATTGCAGTTTACACATACATCATCTTTCAAGCAGACGGAAAAATGCGCTTTCTGGAATGCCTTGAAATGTCAGCACAGGCTTTCTAACGAGCATCGTTATCTTCTGATCCATTTTATCTGTCTAGTAGTCGACGTATAATGACGTCGTCAACGGAACGTGATGGTATTACTGTTGTTCATTGTATTACTGTTGTTGACTTATCCTCCTATGTTTTCACAGCCTAGTTCTCCCATGACCTCCCGTATAACAGAACAGGGATAAGTGCTTCTAATCAGAATATACGAGCGCGGTTATGGGATTGTTTAAAAAAGGATGAAGGATTTATACTTTCGTTTTTTTGTATATGTTTCAGCAATCAATTTTTGCTGCGAACTTTGCACGATTGCACACCATCTCGAGGCTCATTTTAGGCAATTTGTTCCTCCTAATCAGATTAAAACCTAAGTTTTTTGTTGGAAAATTTTAAAGGCTGGAGTTTCAGCAGCAAAACTTTTCGTCAAACCTAGTCTGCGATGTCATGCTCGGTCACACTGCAGCGCAAATGGCTTGAAAAATAATGAGATATGTGTTAAGGATGTGCCGATCATCTAATACTATGACGCTGCTCTCGAAAAGTTCGCTGTGGCGAATTCAGCCCCGAAGTTGATTGAGGTTGCGAACGAGTTCTATCACTTGACGACGATGAACTGGTGCTGTAGGTGGAAGTAAATACAAGTACAACTATTAAAGAGCTCACAGAAAAACGAGTTTGAACTGTCACAAAGAATTTAGAAAAAAGCTGGAGAGTCGAGGAAGATCAAAAATGAGTACAGCATAAAGTGAATAACAATAAAGAAATCGCCGTTGAGAGATCTCATTGGTGCTTCTTCAGCATGACAAAAACAACAATTTTGCGATCGACTGTGACATGCTCAGAAAACTGCATCCTTTACGACAAGCACTATCGATCAGCTTAGTGGTAGGACCACGAAGAAGCTCCGTAGCACTTCCGAGAGCCCCAATCATGCCAAACGGAAGTCATTTTGACCGCTTGGTAAAGCATTGCTAGCTTGATTCATCACAGCTCCTGATTCTGGATGAAAATGTTTGGACAAGTTCATTTAATAAAGCAAAAGATATTCCAGAAAACTGAACGCTTGCGCTCGGCATTGGTCAAGAGAAATAGTTCAATTTAACACACGCCTCTACACGTTCCACTCCTTCCTGTGTCAAAACCTTGACAACAACGTTGAAATCTTGCTCGCCACGCAATCGCGCCGCGTGGTAAGCTACAATGACAAAGAGTTAGATCAAATTTGGAAGTAATCCTGAGTAATAGTTAAATTATCATGAAAATTTGATAGAGTATGACTGAGACCTTATGACGTTAGTAGAGACAGCGTTAATGCCTCTGAATAAACAGAATAAAAATGGCATTGCTCCAGTTATAAGGGAACAAATGAAAACCGACATCATTCGCTCGACAAGAAGTTTTCATAGGAGTGTTAGTAACCATTCGAAAGCTGAGACATGAGGCTACAGTCCCACTTTGTCGGATTTCCAAAACACCTTTTTACAAGATGTAGTTTCCAGAAAAAAAGTTATGCTTCCTATCCACCGTGCGAATTTATTTCTAAATGCTGGAATCACGAAAGCGAATAAGCGTATAGAGAATTTTTCGTGGTCTTAAAATCATACCTTTCTATCTGGAGCTTCTGTCGACGTGGTGAAAAAATCCCAAACTGGATGACAATATTTCAAACGCGTTAGATTGCCCCGCTGCGCCCCTGCTCTGTGATTTAGCCGGTAAGCAAGGTCGATGAAAATGTAAAACCTAATCTTATTTTCCATCTATATGATATTTCAAGAAATCAAGCACATCGCTGGAATCAGAAGACATTACGATATCAGATGATTACTAATAGCCTAAAGGAAGAGCTCTGTTCGCTGAGATTTAATGCAAATCAAAGACTAAAGGAGATCAAAAAATCAAAAGTAAAATACGAGGGTGAGTATTTGTGTTATTTTCTGCTGTTTGAGTATAGCACTCTGAGGAAGGAGCTTTGTCCAGCGAAATATAGGCGAGAGCTGTCCTAGGTGTTTTAGGTGTCCTCATTTGTGCCTATAAAAAACCTTCAAAACATCTCCACGATTCACATTGGGAAGTCCCTGGTTTTGACAACGATCTTACTCACTGGACCGCTGGCCCACGGCACCAGCCTTGCCTCGTCACGCACGCGGTGGCTCGCCAGCGAGCAGCCCGCACTAACGAGTACCTCGCGCTACCGTCCATCTGAAAGAAGGTCGATAATTCGATCTCCCTTCCCCCACAAGACCCTTCACTGTAATTTTGTGGTGTTGCGATTTTTTTCCAGTACAATATGCCCAAATTATTGAAACACCATACTGTACCACATCTCGCATAGTGATACCGTAACAGAAGCGATCAACTTATTATTGATTCATGACCATTTATCCAACAATCTGCAACTTATAAGAGTGCTTATAACAAAATATACATGCATATAGCATATTTACATAGGAAAATAACAGCAATAATACAAATCGGATAATACAATTATACAACAAAATACAATACAAAGACATAAATACTTATGAAACATCTATCTTTGATTACGAACAGCAACTATGTAGTTTCGCCAGGGCTACAGAGATGTGGGGAATTATAACACTATATATATATATATATATATATATATGTATATATATATATATATATATATATATAGAATATGTTACACTTCACACACTTTAATGATCCGTCTTCACAGTGTTTCTTTTTTTTCACTGTGAGGATCCCAGTACTTCTACCATTCAATTCATTTTTTCGTTTTCTTGAAAGCCAAAAAATACTGGTTTAGCGAGTCTCCTAGCAATCTCGAGAATAGCCTGGCTGTGACGTGCCATAGAGCGCATGTTGTTGACTGCCGGAGAGAGTTGGAAGGGGAGCTCGGCTCCACGCGCGCCGCGACGAGCCACAACCACTCAGCCACGGCGCCCCTTTATGCTATGTTGTATATGTTCTAGTATAAGTACCGTTATAAGTTGCAGGTTGTTGAATGAATGACAATAAATTTATTGCTTGTGTTACGGTGTTACTAAATGAGATATCTTTTGATAAGGTGTGTCAGTGATTTGAACATAATGTAGTGAAACAAGGACGAACACTAAGAAAAAACTACAGTGAAGCATCATATCAGGGAACTGAATCAGCATCTTGTTCCAGATGGACGGCAGCAGGATGTACTCGTCACTGAGGGCTGTTCGACGCCAGGTCGTCACGTGCGCAGCAGGGCTAGGCTAAGGCAGTGGGTCAACTGTCCCCAATGTGTTCAGACGCCCTGGCACATTATAGTAAGTTCTGAAACATGACCTACTAAGCCAGCGCAATAATCACAATATGGAAAATGCTGGGAGTAACATTGAAGTATCTTCATTCTCACCCAGCAGCATCGACTTTCAGTGGTGATTCAACAGCAACGAAGTCCTTCACGTAAAGGATATGGCAGCGATGAAAAACATGAAAGCGAATTAAATCTAAAGCCGTATGTGCTTCTTGAGTGCTCTTTACATGTTCCCGGCAAGAAATAATCTACTATTCAAATGAACGAATTCAGCTGACTCCAGCTGACGTGCATTAAGCGAACAAGGTCGCTTTTGGGTAGAGATACGATTTTCTTGAGTTGATTGCTAATTAGCATTGCCAAAACATTCTTAACACTATAGACACTATAAGAAGTGATTTCAAATCCTCCCCGCTATTCATGAAACTTTCGGGCTCAGATAAGAGCTGCTTGGTCATTGAGTCTAGAATAGTCCATCGCCGATTCTTCTGTTCCTTACCTTTTCCTCCGACCGCAGTCCATGCAGTTAGTTTGCTAATGTTTGGTCCATCAGCGGCATTAACAAATGATTGTTGCATGGCGACTACGACTCATTTGTAATTATCAAGATAAACATTAATTCAACATTTCCTTACGCAGGTGTTTATGTGTGATTATGTTGCATTTTTGTGCAATCTAAACAGATATTCCTCATGAACCCAGTGATACATATTGTTACAAGACGAGGCGTAAGTCTACTGTTATCACACGACTGCCTTTAGATTAGATCAGTTCATAGTGCTGAGTAGTTAGGATTTAACAAACCATGTCCCATTTCGGTTTGGGCGTAGGTGCCGACAATCTCAGTTCTCATGGCTTTTGTTAACCATCGCTCCTTCTGCTCATCGTCGCACTGATTCTGAAGTGTCGGCACAAACATGAGAATATGAAGAGCTAGAGGATATCCCTCTACTCCGACAATAGGCCTGTGAGAATGCAATAAGTTTCGATATTTATGATCTGGTATTTTTATGTCATACCGAAGAAGATGAATTAATTCAGTAGGGTTGGTTGGGTCGACAATTTCAGATATCTGCTTGAAGAGATTCGTCACCTGATCAGTAAGAAACTTCGAGTTCTGAGAAAATATCTTAGCTCACTGTATCGATGTTTGACCTTTCTACATGAATTGTCAAGCTTTTCTTCTCTTGTCATATATGATTGCGGATAGGGATCGTGAAGTTCTGCACGACGATCCACTTCACAGTTAATCTCACGCACACGTTTTAGCACCCAAAAGATTTCACGATAGAGAATTATAATTGTTCAAGCTGGGCACTGTTTTTCTGAGAATTTCGTTGTAGAATTATATCGAGCCTTGTTTAAGGTGCGAGAATTCTACGAAAAATTTCAATTATAGCTATCAAGAGAGTTTGCTCAAGAGGAGATCTAAACACAGACCACTTTTGGAAAACAATGTAATATAAGTAATTTTAATAAAACGAATTATGAAATCAAAATATGACAAAACTTTTCTAACTAAACTATTCTAACTCGTGGGTAGAAATGCAAATGATATCGAAGGCGCTTTTAGACTCGGATGAAACACCACCTAATTCAGCAACTCCAAGCCTAATTATGCTCAGCGCTACGTTAGAGCAGAAACATTCTACTACAGAATTTTCAACTTTTAGAAATGTTCTAGTAATGATGGGTGTTCTTGCCTCGTAACCGCCTTTTAATTCTGCTGCCAGAGCATCAGTATCAAAAGTGGCCCTAAGTCGTTCTTCAGTGATATCTGGATTATCGCCGTCTCTGATCAACTTATTCAAATGCATCTGAAAAAGCATTCAATTTATGTCTAATGAGGGCGGTGTTCATGAAAAGTAACAGAGAAGAGTCACAGTGTTGTTTGCAATATGAAAGCGAAAAGGCTAAGAATAATTAAATGAAGGTGGTCTGATGGTCTCCGCAGTGAAGATTACGGCAGCATTATGCGAACAAGATGATCACGAATGGGGGAACTATCGCTTTGTCTTTACATCCTGATAAGACTTCTAGCACACAAAGGTGACCGTTGGCCACTGATTGCAATTAATTAGTGGCCGGCATGAACGGATATGCATGAAAGTGAGGAGACGAAATGAACTACAGCCAGATAAAAGGCCAAATATGCAGGTAGAGAAGTGAATCTGAAGAAACAGACGTTTGAATCTTGTTAGAGATTGGTATTAGGTGTGTGATTTAGACACGAATCTTCCTTAAAAGCACAAGACTCCACAATGAGAGAAACTTCTAATACATTCGTAATCGCTAACATTAACCACATCTATTTATCAAGAGATTCTAAAGATTGCATCAGAAAACAAGAAATTATTGAAAATTTCATACAGAACGATATAAAAATATGTGAGCAATATAGAGACCATGTTGATATAGTGTTCGAAATAGTTTTACTTACTCATACACTGCTGCCTTCCTACGTGCATTCATGAAAACGACACAATACACAAGAATGATAGGATGGAAAAGGGTGATACCATCTGTCTCAACGGTACTGATACGGAAGTGCGAAACTTTTAAGCCACATCAAATTAGTCGCGTTCTAATCAAATGAGTTCAGGAGACTACTTTCTCACTGAACAACTTTTTCTACTTCGAGATGCACTCACATCTCGCAATTCGTTAGAGATACGCAATCAGTCGTTGGCACATTGCATAAATTCGAACACTGGCACTGTGGTTGATCGATCAGTTTCTTGATATTAATGTTTGATATCTTTTAGTCGGCTTTACTCAGAGAATGGATTGTCTACTCTTGAGGAACATGAGAAAAGCGCTCCGTCTTCAACGGCTTCGTCTAGAAGTGTCTAGCTGTCATATTAGCAGCATCTTATGATTCGTTTCACACATTCGGCCCCCGCAATCAAGTCGATTCTCTTCAATCAGTCTAACAAATGTTCCGAATCATAAAATGATGTAATAAAAGTGATCATGAACTCCATAGGAAATGCAAAAAAAAACATCGTCGTCCTTACTCTCAACCTTTCGCTCAAGGATTTCAAAAAATAAGGGATGTTCCTACTTGCTTGAAACACTTCAGTTTAATAGCCGTCGTAATCCGAAAACATTGTCAAAGCCACTGGTGCGTCCGCCAAAGAAAGATATCTATAAATCACAAGAATGTTGAGAAACGAGCAAAACTCAAAACCTGGGGTAAATGTGGTGGACGTCGTGCCACGGTTAACCTTTCAGAGTCAGCACGCCTGAACGAAAACTACGGATCGAATCGAAGATGTAATTTTTGTGCTAAAGATCTGGTTCGAAAAGAGGATGAGTACGTGATCAGAGAAAACAATGCTGGTTGTTGATCAGCTACTTGTAGCAGGTACGAACTAGACGAGAAGAGAATGTCGTATAAAATGTGAGAAAAGCCCTCGAATTTATGACAAAATTCGCTAGTTTTCTCCATGCTTAGAACCTTAATGACGACTTCAAATCGACTAAATAATTTAGAGACAATGTAATGATTCATTTTTCAGCTTTTTGGTTGGGAAATCTCAAATTTTAGCCGCACTAATGAACAAGCTGCCAAATACGAAAAAGAAAACGGTGAAGTATAGAGAAAAAGGAAAGTCAAAAAGAGGATAAATTTTATTCGCTTATTTTTACAGATGGATATTGTCAAACTATCGACGTTGCGGAATTATCGAACTTCGGTCTGAAACTGAAGTAGACAATGATCGAATTGAGAGCGAGGTATGAATCAAAATATCTCCAAGATGCTCACGATGCACAAGTGGGGTGAGTAGGAAATAAGGTGCTGTTTCGCCCTCCTTCCAAACACTCTCTTGCAATGACATTGGAACGTTTCAACTCAGCTATCCTCAATATGTGTGATCCTCACTATGTGATACGATTCTCGCGAAATTTCGTTTTCCTTACATTTGTTTCAGCTTTTTCTTCAAGAGAATCTAGCAGATAGTTCAATTTGAGATATTCGTCCATATCTTATGAATGTACGGGATTCAAATGCTCCCCAAAATCCTTCCCATATTTCTTCGCTGAACTTGAGGATCTGAATCGGTAGGTTGTTAACGAGTGGTGCGTTATGGCTTGCGACGTTCGCCGTGCTGGTATTCAGGCATTGCAATGTGTACTACAGCTGTAGAAGCTTAATTTGATGACTTAGTGCTCTGTCGAGGAGGTCAAGTGTTTTTTCTGTTCCTTCCTCAACCGCTCTGTGAGTGTATTTTCCTGACGCACTCTTGGGGCTCATTTGGTCAGCTGCTCCTTTATACTTGTCTAATGCGACGTGAACGATGTTCATGTTGGATTTAAGATTGATTTTCATTTGTCGTAGTTTTCCTTGCAACGTGCTAACATACTCGTTTCGTTTTGCTTCATCTAAGAGAAATTCTGGCGGATTTTTGATGAAATCTTCGTTGTCGTCCAAATAGGACACAAGACGGTTAGCCGCCTTTGATAGTGCTTTTTGACATGCGGAGAGTGTGGATGCCACGTCGTTTTGAAATTTTTTCTGGACTGCGAATATATGGGAATTCCGGTGGTTGACGAAGCTCTCGTTGAGTGTGGCAGTGATGGATATTAGCTACTGATTGGTTTCTTCTCAATGAGCAAATGAGTTAATTTGTATCCTTTATTGAAACGGCTGTTGGCGGGTCTTTTGCGGTAACCGATGCAGCCGGTTGCATCAGTAGACGAGAGAATATCAGAGCAGGAAGTCTGAGTCAGTAAACGAATGCAGCAATATTGCGGCACAGCGGAATATTGAGACGATGGACTCAATTCGAGTGGCCAGTGCACCAGATTTGTAGTGGATGTGCAGCAGATTTTAGTGCTAGTAATAAGCTCGATTCAGAAAGCCGATGCACAGATGTTTGTAGCAAAGGGAAGTTAGTGGAGAATTTATGCAGTCTGAATTAATTTGGCGACGTGGAACTTTTATTAGTTGCTTGTGCGTCGAAATCCTCATATTAGGATTATCGTTTATCTTTATAATAACAATACAATACTAGCTAGACAAGAATGCAGGAATATATAGGAAGATTACAGAGAATATGCAAGAGGAACTGTAGTGAGCGAGAGAGAGAGACAGAGTCGGAGAGAGCCCTAGAATTAACCTTCGACCATTTGTATACATTTCACCAAAGGACGGGTTTGACGGTCAGAGTAAAAAAAAAGGCAAAGGTTAGGTTGGAGACTCCAGAATAAGATTAGAGAGCATACGTTAACAATTAGATCACGTGAAAACGTCAAATACCAAAAGAAGGTGGATTGCGTGACTCATTCAAAGTACAAAGAGATGTCATCAATGTCATGCTAGTCACGAGAGTGTCCGAGCAGATATACAGATTGAGTGTAACAATAAATATCAATGATTTACACTTGAGAAGGGGTAGACAATATTCGTTACATCATATAAAGAATGCTATCTACACTGATCCCAATATACAATTTATTATGAAGGATAAAGCACTCGGCGTTGGTCAATCACTCAGGGATGCGCCACGCACTCGGCTCCAATTTTTAACTTCGTTTGAGGTGATTGCATGCATTTCTCCGCCCGCTGTATCGAGCCAGTGCTGCTTATCCTCTGGGACAAGTCTGCGAGCAGTTTAGTCCAATTTACCGACCACGATGAGATGGATGGTTTGGTGAGCCACGAGGGCAAGTTGAACCATCAATCTCGTGTGCGACGCAGAGCACCTCTAACCAATACGCCACATGCGCTCATATATACATATGTATATATATATATATATATAGTAGTGTAATATAAATATGAATAATTACTAGATATGCTCTGAATTACATATATATTGATACTTGAAAAAAATCTGTTTTCATGCTTAGTCCATCTCTAAGGTGTTACTTGCTGTATCTGTGTGAATTATGATATTCATCCAAGATCTTCGCAACAATTCTACGAAATCGCTCGCCGGAAAACCTCGAGGTGACATCGATGCAGTTGCAAAAGCAGCAAGCAACCGTCAGTTTATGCTTCTTGCGACTTCCAAATTCTTCAAAGAAGCAGTTAAAGGAGGCAGTAAGGCATAATAGGCAGCATTAATACCTGTTAATAGGATAACACGTTTTGAGCCTCTTACGAAGTCTGGCATAGCATCTATACAGTACTAGACAGGCCTGTTTCGCCTTTCCGGGCTCATCGATAGTACGGTGCTTTTCAGTCCAGCCAATCCCTGGTAGGAATATACTCCTAGATGTAAAGGAATCGAAGCCGAATAACAAATCACCGTAAGTCAGGTGATGAAATCCTCCGACATTGCAGTGACGAACAGTCGAACTCGTGGTTGGTAACATGAGCCCTCAAAACATGTTATCATATTATCAGAATACTACTGTTTTCGAGCGAGAAGCAGTCGAATAAATGGATATTAATAGCTGAATCTACAAACAATGAAAAAAATATTTGTACTCTTCATTGAAACATCACCACCTAGCCGACAAAAATGCTCTTGATCTTCTACCCAGACGGGATAGTCCCTCACCCTCAACTCCACTAGCAAATTATTTATGAATTCTATAATCTTCATTTCTTATCTCCCGTCTGAAGTCTAACATACATTTTTACTGACACAGGAGCGTACAACATTCATTTCCTATAATGTAAGAGCCAAAGACTTGAATCATATGCTTCCAGCCCTCGTCAACGTGCTGATTCGTGTAATCACATATTATTTATCGCTTTTACTTACTTTCACAAACATAGGAGGAGATTTGAGGCAAATGCACTAAAATGAAATTTGGAATCCCAAGGTATCACTACTCAATAGGTAGAGATACTTTAAGAGAAGTCTGGGAACATTACAAACAAAAACTTAGCTAGCTGCATTCTCGTTTGCCGTTATAGGATATGTTCGACGAATAAACAATGTCTCTCTCAAATTAACATATGACTGAAACTCTAAAGATCGGTGGCCACATTATTCCCATGTTAATGGATCGGTCTTTCTACAACAACCTGTTGGGGAAGCGAATGGATATTTGGCTCATTTCGTAAGCCTCACTGAAGTTCTGCCTTCGATCAAATACCAAGTAATGGTGTCCGTGAGAACCGGGTTGCTCTCATGTGCACTATACACCCCAAATGTGATAAATATTTGCAACCGTTTCACTTATGCTTTTCTGAATAAAAGGACTGATGATTGGTTCAGTGTAACAACAGATCGAAAGGAAGCGTGAGCGTGGAAATTTTACAAGAACGCCGAAGGTCTAGTGAAGGTTAGAAGAGTGTCACGCTCTACACGAAAATGAGTTTATTGACCTGAAACTACATAATGGAAAATAAATAATGGGCGGTGTTATCAAAAATTGTATGCAGGAGTACAACTTACTTGGTAGGTGATAAACAGTATCTAAACTTTGACCCAGGTCAACAATCAGGGGTCAGAAACATTGCGAACAAGCTAATGCTTCGTAAAGTGATACCGACCGAATACATTGTGTGTCTTAACGGCAATTAGCAGATAGGAGGTGTTAGTTGAACAAATTGTGAGAATTCTTCACAGTGACTTAGATAAGGAACATACTGAGTCTTTGTTACTAACAAAGGCAGAGCTATCTGTAACTTAGGTATGTGACAAGGAACAAGAACAAACAGATACTGTATTGGCCTCGTTCGGTCATAAATCAATGGAGAAAATAGATGACGCTGGTGATAATCTATGGGTATGATTTTTGATTCGGTAATTATTGTTTCGTGGAAAAACGCAACAAAAAAGTTTTCTATTTTCACTATGCGAATCCCAGTACTTCTAACATTCAACATTTTCTTTTCTTCTAACTGAACGACGTAAATTGCAAGTTGAGCAAGTCTCTTTGCAAACGCGAAGACAGCTTGGCTGTGGCGTTCCACATGGAGGTCGTTGGTGAAAACCGAAAAGTGTTGGAGAGGTGGGGATCACCCCCGAAAAGAACATCACGGCCATGCTGACACAGCTAATATCTACGGTAAGAAAATGCACTAGAACTATTTCGAGATTACGGAAGAAGTTACGCATTAAGCACTCAAATTAATGAAAAAAAAACAATAACAAAGCTTTGCATAGAAACCGCACACCCCAATTTCCGATCATTTCTATGGACGATGATAGTGACGAGATGACTAGAAGAAATTCGAGAACGTGCATAACATTGGAAAACGAGTCATCTAAGAGTGATCGGCCTAAAAACTCGCATTCAGCAACTATTATTAGTATTGCAAAAGTCTGTTTCGTCTCGTAATTTATTCTTTCACATTCTTCTAATACTTAGAAGTTTATCACGCCTCACTCGTCCACCGTTTAGGAACTTCTGTGAAAAGTATTGCTGGCGGAATATTCTGCAGAAATTCGGAGTGTGAATATCCAGATCTTTCCAAGTTGTTCGCAATATGTTTACCGAATATGAGATACAATGTAAGTGTAAGCGGTATAGATCTCATTCGTGCTCCTCGTCATCATCATTTGAACTGCATCCTTTTCAGTGAAAGAACTATATTTATAGATGATGCTGAAAATCTTTCAGAACGTATGGCTGAGACAGGAAAGTGGCCGTCTCGAAACCACCGGAAGTATTATAACCTCCATATAGGTCATACCACTACATTATCTTTCCATATATGACTCTTACATGACTGCCAATAGGTGAGAGATTGCTATCCCTTCTATCAGTAAATCGCCGGCACATAACAAAATCCATCAGACGCTAAGACAAAAATACCGACATTTATTATTTTAATATCGTGTAATAAAATGACTTTTACTCAGAAACTCGTCATTGTGGACAGAGTTCCGCCTGTTTCGCATTCTTCAGATAGGCAATAAGTGAAATTGTACGTCGACAGTTGTTGTTTCTTTCTACTAAATCTTTGTGGTAATCAAGTTGACCTTGGGGGAATTTAATAATTTATTAAAATTTCTTGATCATTACAAATGTACGATATAATGAACAATATTTTCCAAAACATTACACTTAATGTCATTCAAATATTTGATGTTGTTATGTTCCAATTGTTTCTGCTTCTCAAGCATTATGTAGTGTTTCATTCGTATTTCAACTAGGGACTAGAAACTGACCAATATTAAGATTAAATCAACGAATTCACAAGAGTTTTCTTTTACTCTATTCTCGACAATCCTCATTGAAACCTAGAAATAGTAACTGCACTCCTTAAATGAAAAGAATATCAGAATTCGTTTTATTTGAACGCCTACGGCGGTGATATGATGTTGCAGTATACCCAATGATGTAGAATGATGCGCAAATACTTTTGCATCAAACGGGAATCGAACCCAAATTTCATCTTTTCCGCGTGCGCTTGGTCAACGTTGCATCATTCACTCCTGTTTTTGGCACCACTCTTTCTAGGCTAAAACGCGTCTATATGTCGGCAGCCAACCGTCAACGGTTTGGTGTGGGGAGTCGCTATCGACATTGAACCCATTTTCGCGGACAGATAATGAGTATTGAAGAACAATGAGAATTTCTTTTATTTGACCACCTCTAGAGGTGATATGATGTTTCAGCATACCCAATGATGTAGAGTGTGCGCTCGATGGATGCGATCCCACTGATGCAAAAGTTTCTGTGCATCGCTCTTTATCATCAGAAAGAATATATATGCGTGCATACCACAACAAACGGAAAGAACTGCCAAAAGCAATCATGAACAATCTTAAATTTGTAATATTTTATTCTGGAAGCAGGGCAGAGCAGTGGTTGGTGATGCAGTTTATCAAGAATCGATATGATTTAAGTAGAACGCTAATTCGCTTCAATTCTCAGCACTCTCCTGCTATCAATAAACTGAGAACGCCTTAAACGTGTACCTTTGATATTGCAAAAAGAATTATCTCGACTAGCGCTCTATGGTTTTTATACGGAAGAGGAAGCTATCGACTAGGAACCGAAGCATCCCGTTAAATTTTGGCGTTTGTGGAGAATGGATCGAGGAAACAAATCGAATCCAAGAAGTACTGCGATTCGCACTACAAATTGTGATGACGGACCGTATAAGAAAAAAATGCTTAATTCCAAAAAGCTCTGTTAGCTGTCTCCTCCACATCGCTAGAAATTTTTCGTTTCTGAAATAGTGCAACTATTAAACAGCTGTCTGTAATCCTAGAACAAACATGCTTCATGAGTAGTCTACGACAATGTCTTTTGGAAATTCTTACAGAAGCTTAATCCCGAAGAACGGCTATAAAAATCAAAGCGCACACAACGAATTGCGCGATCTTCGTTCTTTGATAAAGAAATTTTTCATCGTTTGGCAAGAATTTCCCTAACCCTTGTATCACTTTGATAGAACAATTTTTCTCTACTCGCTCATAAGCTTTTGATTTAGTTATACGTGTTTTCTGCAGAGAAAAACGCTGATTTACTAGGCAATCACACTGAATTTGGCATTCAGTCAACTGTATTGCACTATACAAAAAGGTATCACAGATAGATTTTTAGTTCTGCTCTTCTTCAGTTTCATACAAGACCAAAAGTCATCATAATACATAAAAATTGGAGAACAGATTTTTAAATTGATGCATGCTGTGTTCGATACCTCTTCATCGAAAACTCTCATTCTAACAAAGTTTATATTAACGATTCCTTTATTTCAGAGTATTCAGAGTTGACGTTCGTGAGGAAAAGTTGAGTACGTATGGAGAGTGGAAGAATTCTGAGCAGGAAGGGACGACCGTGCTTCAATAAAAAGCTTAGAACATCGGGTTTAAGCGAACTATTGGTCAGAAATATATGTCTCCAACTATTCTCGGTACTTTACCCCTATCCTCACGCGTTCCAAATAAAGTATTTTCTATTCCTTTTCAAGCTTCAAGTGATTATTCGACAACCTGTATTTAGGGAATCTGAAAGGCATATCTTATTTTCAGATGATTTTTATAATAGTGTAAAGGTGAAGCAGAATTTTCTTTCATACTCAAGCATCTTTAGCTGGACATAGGTTTTAGACTCTCAATCGATAGCACAAGCCTCAACGATCTCAATCATAGGCTAGGTTTCTGAGAAGGACGTTTTGATGCGTTGTTACAGCTAAAAGATTACTGAGTTTCACACTCGGAGCCGTGTCGATCGCGTAGCACAATTACATGTGGCGTCCGGTGCGCGCCAAGTGTAAAACACAATTTCTTTTAGCTGTAACGCACTGAAAGGTCTTTCCCAAAAGACTAAGCATACAATTGAAATCTTTGAAATTTGCGCTATCAAATGGTTGTGAAAGCTTAGAGAAAACAGTGTTTAGCGAAAAATACACAGATGCGCAACATAGTTCCATTCTTCTTGTTACAGCTCGCAAACAGACTTTGTTTTAAAAGGCAAGCACGGCATTGAAGTCTTCCAGATTAAATATCGCTTGGCTAAGGAACGGCGACGGCTTGTTGCCAATGTTAGAAATCCATTCATATAGCGGTGGAAGGCATACGCGCCGCATCTAAAATGCATTCTTAATTTCACTGTTACAGCGCAATAAAGAATTTCTTAGAAAACCACAAACACTACTGAATAGAAAACCACAAACACTACTGAATTTGCTGATATTTGTGCTATCGAACAACTGCTAAATTTCCGAGAAAAGGCTTTGCTCATCGAGAGATGCTTGAGTGTTTAATATAATTTTCTTTTCACTGTTACAGCGTAATATAGAAACCTTTCAAAAACAAAATCTACCTTTCAAATCAAGGTTTCCTTTCAAATTTTCGAGGTTCGAGCTATCGATAACTACTATTATGTCTCGAAAGAGCGAGAAATACGTTTTTTTGAATATGGGTGCTGACAGGGAAGTACCGTATTAACGCAATGATGAACGCGCGCTCTTCCTACGCTTACTCGAGCAACATATTAGAATTACCCCCACATAGACCTCTGTCAGAAGTGTTCAGTCGTAGAAAATATGCTTTCAAGCCACGTTTTTTGCAAGGCAGGCGATACAAATGCACAATAGGGGTTAGAAGTTTGCCAATTTTTATGAGGACGTGGTATTTCCGCTGGTAAAAAAGGGTTTTCGAGAGAACTAATTACTCTTTATATCAAAGAAGAACCTCTGTGAAAGCTTTATTTGTGATATTCTATTGAACTATTGAACTATTGAATGACTACA
>JAHQIW010000101.1:0-113817 GCA_019055375.1 Parelaphostrongylus tenuis | reverse complement strand
GTGTAACAGCTCTTTACGCTAATGCATATAGAAAGGGCACATCACAGCGAAAACAGTTGCGTAGCCAACTTATAATGCCAGATGGCTTTGAAACCGCCCCTTCATACTAAATGCATCAAAAATTGATTTGGAACTGTCTATATGGGCCGTAAACGTGAAACAAAGCTTGCACGACATCACCGAACGGTACAGATGAGACTAAATGTGACAGGTATGACATATCTCCTATAAGACAAGCGGTGATGGATGCACAGGTGAAACGGGCCAAGGTCACTTTACGTCCGCATGAAAGAACACCTAATGGAAAATCAAAATGTTGCTCGAACACCTTTTCAGGTACGCAGAAGAGGCCGCATAAACGTCGGCAACACTGAGTTGGCAGTTAAAATCCTGATGCATGAGCCATGAACGCTGAAGCAGAAAACCCTCTAGTCTCCTTGGATGAACTACAGAAATCCGAAATTGAGCAGGAATGGAGAGTGTCTAAAAAGTATGGGCCATATGGCATCCTCCTTGTCAGAATGATGTTCTAGTTTCTCATATTTTGTTAGAAAGAACTTCTATAGCTCATAGTAGACGCTTTTGCGGAAACTCTTATATAAATTAGGTTAGAAAACTGACTCTCAATGTACTCACCCATCCAAAGCATGACAGAATTCCAAAGGGAATGTGTGAGTAAAAAATATTGCCCATTTATTATCGAACAGCTGAGAAATACAGTAAAGACTAATTCCTTGTAGAGAAATAACGCATTTTGATACACTGTCTGCAATAGATGTAAGAAAAAATAGTTTGAAAGTGCTCGGCAGTTCGAAATTCAATAATTATTGAAGTGTCGTACCTGCTTAAAGAAGCGCACTTCCATTTGGCGCCTATTTCGTTGAGCGACATCTGAGCCGGCACCATCGAAATCATAAAACTTTAACTCATTAGGACAATGGAAAAGTATATTTTTATTAGGTTGGAAAGAAAATTTCCATCTATGGATGGAAATGTCGTTTTTTTTGCATAAATCGTGTGTGGTTTTGAAATCAGAAAGGTTTACTTCTTGCGCATCTATTGATGTACAATTTGTCTATATCTGCTGCAGAATGGAATTGTCTAGGAAATAAAAACGTTGTTGATATTCGTCGAAAGCGCGCTTTGCTTCAGCAAGACAACGCAAAGCCACACACAGCCAAAAGACCAAAGAAAAGTTTGAGGAATTTAAAAGAATTGAGATTCATACCGTGTCAACCCTATACTCCGGACCTGCTCCATCTGATTACGGCCTTTTGCGATCAATGCAACACTTTTGGAGGTTCGTCGACTTGAATTTTTCGATGAAATTGAAGAAGCATGTCAAGAGCTTTCTGATTTGAAGCCGAAGAACTGGCACTCCGACCGGATCCGAAACCTGGCTGACCGATCGCAAAAAGGGAGTGGATGATGCTAGACTGCATTTTGAAGAATAGTTGCTGTTGTTTGTTGGCCGAATATATGCATAAATTTTGAATGTTTTATCAAACGATGGAAGCTTTCTTTCTAACCTAGTAAAGAAACGCCGAATTTTATGCAAGGTCGCCAGTATGGCAATCGCTGAGCGACATGCCGTGCTTCGCCTCTCTTTAAGCCTTTTGGGAAGCTTATCGAACTATTGCGTCAACTGTTTTGGTGTTGTGTATTTACACCTCAATAGTTTCTGTTGGTAGCAGCGTTCGTCCATTACCTCTTGCATATGCGGCTCACCATATCTATGGAGGGGGTCTTTGATTCTTGATCGTAGACTTGAAGCAGGAACTTTTCTCTCGCATTCTTATTTTCATCTGCAGCTATAAAAAACTCCTGGCATACCATCTACCTACTGTGCAACTTTTAGCCAGTGTGTAGTCTCATCTTGTAGCAACCTTGTCTCTGATGCATATGTTGAGGCACATAGAATCGTTGAGTCAAAAAATTGGATGAAAATTGAATGGGATTGCACTTGTAGCATGGAAAAGACAATTCGGAGAGGCAAATGATAGCCAACATTCATAACGGATGTAGAGAGACTGGGTTTTGAATGAACCTCTAAAAAATGGGATTCATTAAGAGCACATCGGTTTTGCACGCTGCATTTACGCTGAACTCTATGAATGTCTTCAATTGTACTAGCCACGTCTAATAAGGGCTGAAAGTCAAGATGATGGAAAGCGAATGGCTCGCAGCGACTTTAAAATATTGAGAATTGAAGAAAACAAAATATATTCTAAGTACTCACCATTTGGCATCACAAATCATTCATCCCCTATAACAGTTATTTTTCGAAGAGCTGCTGCTTTCTTTACCATCTATTTTCATCTGTAGGGCACATCGTTACATATCTAGTGTACATTAATGGATAGTCACCGCGGTGTAATTGTTGCAAAGGCAGTATGTCATGGCAGTTTTGTCTTTCGCTCTACAGTGCACAGATGCCTGTACTTTGCTTCTAAGCTATTCACACCCAGCACGGGGTCTATGAGTGATATACGTTAAGGACAGTCGTTTTCGTCTACCGACAGGTAGAAGTTGCCTCCACCCTTTTGACATCACCTCTATTATCACTACCCTTAGTGACTGTTAGCTAAGTCTCACGCCCTATCACCACACATTGAAGATATTGTCGATCATTATATAATTTGGACATGTTTGTATGATGTACAGTTGCACCAGCTTGAAATTCGAAAATGAAATATCTTGAATTTCTGTGCTCTTTCTAAGTAGGTCACAAAGGGCATCGTTGTCATGCAGTTGATTTCCTTTCAGTTCTACTGCGTTTAAATTCATTTATATTCGATTGATATATCTGTATCATGCACGATTTAACTAACTTCAACCTACTGAATAATTGCATTTGCAAACGTCAGTGAACTTGCGCTGTCTACAAGTGTGTTGCAAATGCCACTATTTTAGCCTAATTCACCCCTCGTCATTTCGCAGCGCTCTTCATTATGATACTTGGCTTATTTGCATGATGGCTGACGTATACTGTCAAATACAACGCACTTTAGCTATCATCTCGAATTCTTGCGCATGTCATGAAAGCCACCAACTCAATCAGTTCTTAGATTTATTCATCTGCTCACGTCTTGACAGATTGTACATGAATTAATATTGTTATCGTATTATTGTCGCGATAATAATATCATTATAAATGTCCCATTAGCCAAGCTTGAAGTTTAATCTAGGAATTGAAGAAAAGTTTCAATATGGCAAACAATCAAATCTGGGCCACGCATGTCGTGTGGTCTGTTCTAATCAGCCGGGCGGTACCCTTCTCGTCTTTTGCCAATCCTCTCAGGGCGCTCAGTCTCCTATACTAGGAGTAGGCGACGACGAACAGTTTACACTTTACGTACGGTGTTCGGTGATAATTTCACCGGACATAGAGTGTAAAATGTTCGGCGCCCCTTACTCTTATATAGGAGACTAAGGGCCCCGAGAGAATTGGCAAAAGGTGAGAAGGGTACTGCCCGACTGATGAGACCGCCAAGGTCGAAACACGCGTATCGGGCTCAATAATTCAGCCGTTATAACGGACCACATGACATGCGTGGCTCAAAATTGTTTATTTGGCATATTGAAATTTAATTTGTGGTTTCAGAGAAAACACTTGAAAAGAAAGGTATAAGGAAAAAATCTCCGTGATGAGGAAAAGAAAATTGAGCATTCTAGAATGAACCAAGCATTATGGACTTGATACATGCGCCCAAAATTAACCGTTATGTAAACAGGACGATTTGGTGTTAGAAAACATACCATCGAAAGCATGATGTAGCGATTGACTGTGTAATGCAAGTAAAATGAAAAATTAGAAGCTTCGATGCACGTCAGCGGCCAAAAAGTTAGTGATGATGCTCTACACGTCACATTATCAAAGCTCAGATGCTCTACGTAAGTAATGCGTTTTATGCGACAACCAAGGGCATACACCATTACCGACCATGAACTAGAGGATATCGAGCTCGCGGCAAAAACGCAGTCAACTCACTGCTCAAGTTTTTTCACGAAAAGATCGGAGAAGAGGTCTGATTTTCTGTAATCGTAAGCTATAAAGAACTTGTTGTTATTATACACGGCAAGATAGAAGGAGAATTTCATTAGTGCACGCTTGAGTCACTCTGCAGTCGGCGTGATGACACGGGATTCAGATGATTATAGCCAACTTATAAATCACTGACCTTGCGTTTAACTCTCAAACATATTAAGGTGGTACAGTCGAGGAGAAGAATGATAATCAGAACGGTTACAGTGCTGTAGAAGTGGAAGAAGACGGAAACGATATGCCCGCATAGTGTTTCGGAGAACTCCCACGTCCACTTTGTCGTATCAAAAAACACGAAGCAACTCTCGGCTGAAAAATAGTCAATATGTGTGTAGGTCCTTTCATTATTATTTGAGCCAACTTGTCATGTGGTCTGGTAAGGGCTCTTGTACAGTCCGATACACGTGTCTCGTCCTTTACAGACTCGTCAGCCTGGCAGACCCGTCGTCTTTCGATCTTTTTATAGTCAGTTCTCTCGGAAGCCTTACACCCCTTATAGAGAGTCATCGGAAGACGGACGAGAGCCCTTACCAGACCCACTCATGGACAAGTTGGCCTCACATAATGATGAAAGGATCTATTGAAATTTGAGCGTGGTCTAAACCAAGCAGCACTCGCAATGAAGGTACGATTATGATAGAAGTACCAGCCAAAGAGCAATCGAGTGCTCAACACTTTGTGTTAGGTGGAAATTTCACTTGACATAGAGTGTAAAAACGTTCGTCTTGCGATGACTCTCTATAAGGAGTGTAAGGCTTTCGAGACTGACTATAAAAAGATCGAAAGACGACGAGTTCTGCCCGGCTGACGAGTCTGTAAGGACGAAACACGTGTATCGGGCTGTACAAGAGTCCTTACCAAACCACATAAAAGTTGGCTCAAAGAATAATGAAAGGATCTATTGAAATTTGAGCGTGGCCTCAACAAAGCACTCAAAATAAAGGTTATAAAACACGCATGTAGATGACTTTCCGACATTGACGTTCACATATATGAAATTGAGCCACACGTACTCAAAAATCAATTTAATGTAGAGCAATACTTCATGAAAATTGGTTGCATGCAATCAATTCGATGTTTGAAGAAAACACTTAGCTACTTGATGTGGCAGTGAAAGTCATCATGTTTGCTGCAGAAGTAAAAGCGTTTTTGAGCGGTTTCTCGAATTTTGACATACTCAACTGCGTACATTTCCTTTATTGGCGGCGTGGGCTGACTAAGCACTCTTCTTTTCCGTTATTGGTATGGTCAGACTTTTTTGCAAGTATAAGATTCCTGGTGATGGCTGGCCTCTGAAAGTTCGTTCCTAATGAAGAGTTGTGATTTCTTATTGGGGTCAGATCATGATCTACGTTCTTAACAGCTGAGCAAAAAGGCTCGCTCTCCCTACTTCATGGTTTGAAAAAATTGTAAACCAAGTGCAAAGAAAATGTTTTTCATTGCAGTCTGTAAGGATATCCGTATTTTTCAACAACATCAGTAATTTTGAATAATTGATAACAGTACTCACTCCATAACAAAGGTCCTGCATGGAAGAAACCCACTGCCCAGCAGATAGAAACAGCGAAAGCGGTGTTCCTCACTGACAGCAAGTCGCCAACTTGTAGAGGAAATGTGATGGCGATAACTCTATTCAGAGCAACAACGAGGTGAGAGTAAATGCATACATCAAAAAGCATGATGTCTACCATGCCAAACAGTTTGCCCATCAATCCATTAGATACTCGCTTGCGCTGAAAATTGGATTGTAACTTCGGTATTCAAAAATTCCGTTGTTTTCATTTATTTTTAAGATCTATTTTTTTATCGTTATTTCATCCGCATAATGTTATGCGTCTTTAGAATATTACATTCATGCTTCTAAGGACCAAATTTGTCAATAACTTCACTTAGAAATGACTGACTATTCCCATGCTTTTCGCAATATCTCTTGATTTCGTCATATATTCGTAAGAAGGCTCAATATAATTTGCAAAGAGTTTCTAAGTAACTCCAAATGAGTGAAGCGGTGCACTACTGTATAATACAGTTCGCTTGCTTTGCTATAAAAGTTGTCTGCGCAGGCAAAGTTTAGACTTGTAAAGTTATCATGCTATACTTAAAATAGAATCCAATACTTTCCCAGCACCATGAAAAGACACAAGGCCTTCATCAACTGCAGAATGCTTTCTCAGAGAAGCTACGAGTTACAAAGTGACCATAAACTAATATTCTACCACTCAGCTGTTGCATGTTTAGGAACAGTCTGCCATGTTTACTGGTAAGAAACAGAAATGTATCACAGTAGCTCTAGCAGAAATGCATTTGATGCATCTTAGTTTGTGTATATAGACGACTAACTATCAGGATTTTTTAAAAGCACGAATGATTGAAACTTACAAAAATGTAATCGGGGTGATCCAGAAGACATAAGTGATCAAAACGCCCATGTTAGCGATGCAGTGCGAAAGGCACAACAGACCAAATGAGTTTCGTAGGGCCGGATTGCATCGCACGGTTAGCATAGCCGTAGCATTTGAGAGCAATCCAAACACTCCTATCTAAGCTCATCAATATTCTTTTTATTGTAGTACTTTGACTTTACAGCTTTTCACTAGTTTTTTTAGTATCAGTAGAAGTTACAGTTCTACATTTTTGGTTGCTCGCAAATCAAGTAGATGCTTGAAACTCGCGCCTGCAAGATTATATCAGTGCTTGAATTAGATTTTATTTCTCGAGCTAAGATGTTTGAGAGTACAAAGTTTTTTTTTGCAAATGAGTAACAATTTCATGCATTAAGATTATGCAAAATATGCAACTTAGGTGACGCGCAAGTCACTAGAATCGTTATCGACCTTGGTATAGTTCCTGTAGCATTTGTTACTCAAGAAAATGTTGAACTGTAAAGTATTGTAGGTGACAAGTGAGACAATTGCGAAATTCTCACAAAAATCTTACGCTTGTAAACCGTAAGGAGATCAACTCACGACTTACCACGGCTATAATTATTGATACCGCAATATTATCTACGTGAAACGTACAACGAAGTAGGCGACAAGCTAGACATCTGGAAAGCGAAGCGATTTTTATTAATAGAAATTATTACTCTGTTGGAAAACACGAGTAAAAAAAGAGAACAAAAACACCGTTCTTAGAAGCTTAAATCTATCTTCATAGATTGTGTTCCACGTCCAGGCACAACTACTCAGAGTGAATCCCATTCAGTTGGCGGCCACGGCAAGCCATGAAATGTACAGATAAGTGCTGCCGTGAAAATAATGGTCGAACATATTGCCTACTAGAACACTATTTTGTGATACTCAATCTGTTTCCATGTGATTAAGGTTGAGTTTTGGTGGGAGTGAGATCGGCTTACTAAGATTAGTCAACTTAGGAATGTCGTATTACAGAAACGTATAATACAGAATTCATAATCTGCACAATTACGAAAAGCCTATCGCGACGTAATCTCGGTCCATATCCATTTTCAAGAAATAAACAGCTTCAAATATTAACGCAAAGCGTTAAAACCCTTTAAGCAATATTTTCATTCGAATTTTGTCTGCAATCGTTTACTACGTTATCGTAGCCCAGTATGGTCTACCTCGTCGCTTGGCTTTGAAATATCAGACGACTGCGAGAGTGCTGAAGTACGAACAAAATATAAAGTTTGAACTACAGTTTCAACAGTGATCTGATTTTTGAAAAGGCTTCTTTAGGCCGCTGTGAAAGCGACAAAAGAACCCAATTCTCTACTCGTAGAGCAGCAGATCGCGATAACGGCTTCGCTGAGCGGCCTGTAAGCGGCAATCACAGACCAGTATGAAAGCAAGGAAAAAGCTCAAATAATCACCACACAAGCGGCATAACGGATAATTTCTGGTCGACAAATTAGGTGTTTTGTAGTGTTCAGCTCTAGTGTCAAAGCTTTTAAGAATACCTATTACATATTAAGCAATTATCAACTAATACAAGCAGCATCGGTGAACAATAACCCTGAAAATTTTTTTAGTTAACCGCTTTTTAGCAGTGACATAATGTTCCAGCTATATATCCAATGATGTTGAGCGTCATGTAAAACGTAGAGCTTTGTGCAAGAGTAGAGCCCCATCTAATTTTTGAGGGGCACGTGGCTAACCAAAGCACGATCGGAACTTTTTTTCTGTTATCGCACTATTTGTGCAAATCCGAGTGATAGCCGAAAAATTCAGGAATGCACCACAATTTACCCTTTTTTCATATAAGTTGTACATTTTACACACAGTCAACAGTTAACACGCCCTGAAACAATCAGCAGTAACTACACAAAACGGTGACTCGGAATGAAGAACATGGATCCCTTTTCTGATTCATGTTTGGGACGGCGTGTACTTGTGCTGATACATAACTGTTTAGAGATCTTTATCGCGGAACGGAAAGCTTCTTTAGTAATTATTCAAAAGAGTAAATGTCGATGGCCTGCTGATATGCTGAGTTTCCTAGTAGTTCTGCTTTGCGTAATGGTGACACAAAAACTGAAGTATGTATCACACTCGTTTTGTTTGTTTTCTCTGCTGGGACTTGTGGTTGGCCTCTTGCTGAGCTTCCAGTAGTCATGCGATAGCTCAAATCACAACTATTCAGAAACCAACATTGGTTTTTTGAAAAAGGTTTTTACAAAGCAATATTGTAGTGGAACACAAATTACATGTCACATTTAAAAAGAAAGCCCTTCTCTCAAACTTTACATCGGGATTATTATCATTTATAAGTGTTATTTATGTGTTAACTGCACTTTATCATTACAAAAAAAAATCGAATATCATGTAAGGTATTCACTCATTTCTTTCGAGCTTTTCTTGAGACTACGCTCAAATTTCAATACGTCTGATATTTAATCAGGCATATTGGAATTCGAGAGTGGTCTTGAGAAAATATTCAAAACGAATGGTATGATATACAATTACCGGCCAAGAGCAGTCGAATTTACAGCATTGCCTGTTCGGTGATTCTAATAATTATTTACGCGTGTAGAACGTTCGTCTTCCCCCTTTGATTGGGATTAGCTTAGACGAAAGGCACCGTGCAGGTGACTAGGTTGCAGGGCAGAAACTCGTGTATTGCACTGTACAATGCCCATAACAGACCACATGCATGGCTCAAGAGTAATTATCAAGCACATTTTATAGAGGTATTTCTGGTAAAATGAACGACCATTTGCGGAAATCTCTTGCGCTTTCATGAGAAAAACACTCCCTTGCAAAGACGCCTTGCAGTAAGAAATTATTCCGAACTGATGTTGGAAATTTTTCTTATTTTACCCATGGTTTACTGTTTTTGGCACTTTTGATTTGGAATGATTTTTGGCAGCCCGCATCGGACGATTACGGTTGAAACGATGTGGTTCTATGCCGGCTTTGACCATCTTCGTTGCTTACGCACCAACATCAAGCTATGACGAAGACGAAGTCGAAGCGTTCTATATGGACCTCGAAAAATTCTTCAGAGAAGATCATACATTCTTCAAGGTCATTGTCGGAGATTTTAACGCAAAAATTGGACCTAGAAGAACGTCTGAAGAACGTCACATAGGGACCCACGGACTAGAATGGAATGAACAGGGTGAGAGGCTATCCGAGTTTATCATGACGACCCAAACCATCCATGGTAACTCGCAATTCCAAAAGCCTCTCTCTCAGCGCTGGACGTGGGAGTCTCCAAATGGAGAGTACCATAACGAAATAGATCACTCATAGTAAATCGAAGGTTTTGCCTGACCGACGTCGCTGTTGTTCCCAAGTTCTACACGGGATCAGACCATCGCCTCCTTCGCGCAACGTTCCGATTTTCGAGGAGAGGAGAGAAAGCCGCTAAATTCAAACAACGAAGTCCCGAAGTCCAGAACTACCATAAACTGGGATGTATTCAAATCATTAGTCGGCTCTTGGAAAGATACCGTTGTCGACAACATCGACGAAGAATACGATCGACTCGTTGAATATCTTCACGTTGGCGCTAAAAAAGCCGAAAGTCCTAAGGTCACGAAGAGACGCTTGTCTCCGCAGACACTCGAGCTGATACGTCAACGTGGAATCGCACGAGCCGCAGGCAACCGAAACCTTACGTCCGAACTTGCGAAACGATGCAGAGAAGCGATAAAAGAAGACCTTAAAGAGAGAAGAGCAGCAGTTATGGCAGAAGCTGCAGAAGCTGGGAAGAGCATTCGCAAAGCCCAGCGAGGCTTCGCCACTATAAGACCAAGATGATTGCACTCCGATACCCTGACGGGACACTTACAGCTTCCAGAAGGGCTATGGAGAAAATCATCCACCAGTACTACTCGGATCTCTTCGCTAGCCATGTTCTCTTACCGTCATACAAATTGAAAGAGGACGAATATGTCGTTCCACCGGTCCTTCCTTCCGAAATCCGACATGCTATATCGTCGGTGAAAAACAGAACAACACCCGGTCCAGACAGGATTAGACCAGAACACCTGAAGAACCTGCCGCCAGTTCTCATCAACACCCTGGCTCGGCTCTTCACTCGCTACCTGTCAGAATGCAAGGTCCCTATTCAATGGAAAACCAGCAAGACCGTATTGTTGTTCAAGAAGGGAGACCTTCACGACATAGGCAATTATCGCCCAATCTGCTTGCTGTCCGTTGTCTATAAACTCTTTACTCGAGTCATCCTGAACAGGATTGACAGAACACTGGACGAAGGACAGCCATGCGAACAAGCAGGGTTCAGAAGAGGATTTAGTACCATGGACCACATCCACACGATCACAAGACTCATTGAAGTTTCGCGAGAGTACAAACAACCACTCTGTCTCACTTTCATCGATCTGAAAAAAGCCTTTGATTCAGTGGAAACAGAAGCGGTTATAGAGGCTCTGGATAACCAGGGCGTCCCTACTCGGTACATAATGATCCTTCGTGAGCTTTATAAAGATTTCACGACCAGAATATCTCCATTCTACAACAATATCACCATTGACGTAAGAAGAGGGGTTCGACAAGGCGATACAATATCGCCAAAACTATTCACTGCCACCCTACAAAACGTCATGCGAACATTAGAATGGGACGAAATGGGAGTGAAAATTGACGGTCGACAATTAAACCATCTTCGCTTTGCTGACGATATCGTTCTCATAACACCAAACATCAGCCAAGCGGAACGAATGTTGACTGATTTCGATAACGCCTGTGGAAAGATCGGTCCTTCAACTGAATCTAACGAAAACAATGTTCATGAGGAACGGATGGGTTTCTAATGCCCCATTCACGCTCAACGGAACGACAATTTCCGAATGCTCCAGTTACATCTATCTAGGTCGTGAAATCAACATGATGAACGACCTAGCCCCAGAGTTGAGCAGGAGGAAACGAGCGGCTTGGGGAACGTTTAAGAGCATCGAAGATGTAGTGAAGAGGACAAAGAACATCCGACTCCGTGCCCACCTTTTCGACTCGACAATTATCCCTGCCCTAACGTATGCAGCAGAAACCTGGTCGCTACGTAAGCAGGATGAAAGATCACTTGCCGTTATCGAACGCGCAGTCGAAAGGTCGATGCTAGGAGTATCTCGTATTTCGCAAATGAGACAAAGGATCCGAACTTCCGACCTACGTCAACGATCGAAAATCAGAGACGCCGTTCTACACGCCAGGATATCGAAAATAAGGTGGGCCGGACACGTGATGCGCTTCAACGACAACCGATGGACGAGAGCCGTTACCGACTGGATTCCTCGGGACGTCAAGCGCTCTAAAGGAAGACCACTGACCCGTTGGTCCGATTTCTTCACGAAAGCGATGGAAGAAAGATATGATGCTCAGCGAATTCCTAGAGCAAGGAGGACCCACTGGGCTACTCTTGCACGCGATAGGGAAAAATGGAAGAGTTGCTGGTACCCCCTCGAGTCACTCGACGATCAACGGGACGACAGGTGATACCCATGGTTTTGTAGCATTTTTTAACTTGAGTCATGCTAATTTTCACACCAAACTTACTCCAAAATTTCTTTAATGAGCTATGCCAAAAAAAGGAAGTTAACATTTTGCATGCGGTGTAATAGCCTTGTGAATTGAACGTCGTAGCTAATTTTGTTGACATTTACATAGCAAAATTCTGACTCTGAGGAAACTTTATCGCCATAAAAGAAAAAGCATCATTGGAGCAAATTTGATGAGAGTATTCTTGGTTGAACAAACGCCCAGTTATCCTGAAAATCATACTCTCCAGTACGAAAATCACGTCTCTGGAATGACAGCGTAGCCCCAATTCCATTTCAGACTTCTTTCGACGATATTGTAAGATTTAAACTCGAAAATACTTTTTTCACAAGGTATGTATTTCAGTCCCACGGCAGATCTAATGCACAACCAGGGTGTCTTGATAGAGCACGCATCGAAAATTTATGGAGTACCTCTTCGCCAAATCTTCACTCAAAGTCTAAATCTTTTTGCCAAAGAATATCTACTCAAAGAATTCACAATCAATAACTTGTGCAGTCAGCATCAGTCAGCAAAAAATTATCTTCGACCATGCAGTAGCACCGATCAAAGATATCTTCTTGTTGCATTAGATGTACCTTGTGCGATCAAAAAGTAGTGCTTTATACTCTTTCATTAGACAATTAGTGGCCATTCGATAGCTGGAGAAATTCAAATTTTCGCATTGACTTTGTCAAAAGCCGTTATAATGCTGCACCAACGAGGAAAAAATGCGTCTTGCTTTCGCGTTAGTTAGCACCTTCGAACTTTACAGCGGGATTTGTTGACGATTATATCTCTAAATTTGGATGTTCGTACCTCTTTAGGTTTCGAAAAGCTCGCATCTTGCCCGAAAAGATTCCTATGGGTATTTCTAGTAAAAAAACCCATGCTTTCCATTAAGTCGTTTTTTTTCGGAAGGAAAACGACATTTTTTGAGTTTGAAACATATTTCAACTCTTATTGCGCATTCCGCTCACCCAAGAGTGAGACCATCTTTTTGAACTAATCATCCGTCTAGTGGTCATTATATCTGTCCTGAACCGTTCCCAGTATCAGGTGTGTAATATTCGGAGAAGTCATTGGCTTTTCACACCTGAGCCTAGAATTTTTTGTACAGAAACTAGCATTTTCAATGAGTAGGACAGAATTCTGGGTGACGATAGTTTTTTGACCACTCATCAATTATCTTTTCAGCAATGTCCTCTTGATGTGATTGGTATGATATTAGCAGTGGGTTCATTGATTCCTTTTTCTTTGAAATTGAAAAGTCAAATCGACTCGTAATTGATTCAGTCGACCACTTCTGTAGGCGCACTTCCGATGGAGTGAATGTCGAAAGATAACAACGAACAAACGACATATGTGCACTATTTACTGGTTTTTTTTGAAGACTTCTGCGGCTTTTCGTACAGAGCTTCTCCGTATACTAAAGAGATGACTCCTCCTAGTAAGTATGAGCTATGAGAAAATTTGATTGCTTTCTATTAGACTTACGTATATCGCTCACCGCTTTAGAATTCGTGATGCACTCAGCAATTTCTTTTGTCCTCCCAAACCGGTTAGCAGTGCTGAAACATTCTAAATAAGGTTGCTAACAGAGAAACAACGTCGAACTTCACTGAGCACAATTGACTTTGAAACTGTTGAAGGCATTCTCGCTATGCCGACGCAATGTAACAATTGAAATAGTTTCTTACTTTAAACGACCACTTCCCAAAATTCAGACCCCCACCACTAGTTCTACTTTTTTTCATCGCAGGAACGCACAGGAAGATCTAATTAACCAAACAAGAAGGAGATGAAAAGCACACGACTGGCGAGTAATAGCAGACAGCACGATTTTGAGATTAGACGCTATGTAGCGGGAATGAAGTGATCTATGTAATGAGCTGTTATTAGATGTACAATTGTTAATATATATGTCAAAATATTTTCCAGCAAGTCGAATGGCTGCGTAACATAAAGTACAATATTCTAATACTTGTTTACTATCATTTTTTTTCAGCATGGCAGAGTAAGATGTAAAATATAACAATAGGAATGGTGAGATACGGACAAACTAAAAGATCCCAGATTCTATAGTTGCACTTGCACAAGACTTCACGACGACACAGCATCTTATTATGGTGACAATATATCAATTATGCAGCATCTCAGTGCTCGTGTGCAGCAAATACATTTCTGCATCTTCCCCGCAAGCAAATTAGATAGCACTTCTTCCATAAGCCAAATTCAATTGCAAGAAGGTGTATTTGTGAAGACACAAGTTTCTTGCTTTTCGAGTTACTTGATGTGGAGAATAGCTCCAATCAATTAATGTTGCATTCGCTTGTGCATAATTACTAATGAGTCAAACTGCCTCTTTCGGGACCACAGTAGAGATCATGGGCGCAGTGCTATTCGCAGCCGACGCGCAAGTGTTGTGATTCAATGGGGATTTATTTCTCCATTCTGAAAGCATTTCTAGGCTTTTGATATTGCATCAATAAATCACAATTTTTCCTGCTTTTGGTGCAAATATGACGCTAAAGTGTGGCTAAAAAGTTTCCACTCATACGCAGGTTTGCTACTGTTGGTATTCTGCCAACTGGATTGAGTTGTGCAAGAAATATTACGATATAATTTTTTTGATACATCTTATTATACTCCATACCCAAAGTTATCATAGTAACCAAAAATTGGAAACTAGCGCATAATTCGTTAAAAGAGACACTGCATAATGCACGCAATGTCAGTTCATTGATAATAAAACGTGGAAAGCCTCTTGAGGCTAAGGCTTTTTTGTGAAGAGGCTTTTCTTTGCAGACTTTTTATAATCATTCGATAGCTCAATTCCAAAGACTACACCACTTTACTTGACACTAGAAAAAAGGTTCTTGGCGCATTGTAACAGCGCACCAAGAAATTTTTCGAACAAAGTACTAATGATCAAATCGAAAATTTATGGGCTGAGGAATAATTATTTGCAATCAAAGTGAGAATCTGTGCCGGTCGAGAAAACCTTAAAAAGGTAATGTACGCACAGTTGATCTATAAAGGGAAACGTGAACGAAATTCCTCTTCATCGTTAGTACAGCACAACAAAATGCTTTGTTTCAAAGTTAAGTTTGGTGTTAAAACTGCCGTTTCTCAAACTATCGAGCAAGTACCAAAATTTTTTCTGGAAAAAGCTCTGCATAGTGAAAAAGCCAACCAAACATAAATACAAACTAGTTTATTAACTGCGAAGGAAATAAAGTTTTTTCTCTGATAAATATTTTTGAGTCACGCATGTCCAAGGAACTGGAGCACCCACACAGAATTGACAAAAACACGAAAGGGTAACTGCCCGACTGACGAGATCGTGTAATCGAAACGCGTGTATCGGTCTTTATAAGTCAACCCATTTAACAGAACACTGACATGCATGACTCAAAAATAATTATCAGGCATGTTAAAATTTGAGCTGTGGTCTCAAGAAAACACTCGAAACGAAGGTAATTTTCTCTTTGTTGCTACAGCTCTTTAGAAGAGCGTTACTAAGAATTGAACATAGCATTAACTGTAATTCCCTCATCTATTGAATGATTGTTGAAACTTTGGTGAATTAGTGTTGCATGGTTAAAAAGCCAATCAAACATGAGTGTGAAATACGCTATAAACTCTCAAAAAACAGTGATTTTTCTTCGCTGCTACAGTTCACCAAAAATTTTCTGTAAAAAACGAAAGTTGTATCAGAACTACGATTATTTCAACTATCGATTCATTACTAGAGTTATAGTGAAAGATCTGTGTTCAACGAGGAAACTACAAAAGGTGCGTGAGCTGTCATTGCTATAAGTGATCCTGAAAAGGGTTGGGAAAACTACTGTACTCGTAGCAAAATTAAGCTCACAAAAAACGAATAGATATAAACTCACGCCGATTGAAATGTCCAGTACCTTTGAAACATAATGAATTACACAAAAGCCTAGCACTTTTTTACCTGCAGTCAAAATCTCTAATAGTACGTGGCCATAATTAATCGAGTTCGCAATTACAAAAAGAACGACTCGTTAACTGATCATCTTGAATGTGATTATTCTAATCAGGAAACCAAAGTGCAAGGTGCAAGTTATTATGAACTTATTGCGCAATAGTTTCTCCAAGTTGCTTCGAGTCGCTTTAATAGAGATGAATGACTCTAGAGGCGAATTTAGCGCAATACAGAGAAGGCCAAACATTAGAAGTCATCGCTTGAGATATAAACGTCTTATTGGAGAACATCCTAGTCAACTACACACCAGCTCGGCCATGATCCCCGTTATCTTACATCAGCTATCGGAAAGGTAGATGGGCAGGAAAACTCGAGGTCCGACAGGATTGTATGCTGCGGTGCAGCGGAAAATGATGAAGTATTCGAACAAGGTAATGCCCATTGCTGGCGCTGGAACTTTCCACATCGCTCTAGATGAGAAATTTTATTTGAACAAAAGAGCACTAATTTTATCTTCACTTCAGGCACAATTGCTGCGGTGATGATGTCATAACGCCTGAGAAAGCATTAAAGATATACAAGTAACGGAAGGAGAAAATTTTATAATTTCTCTCCACTTGAGAACTTCGAATTATTGTGGATAATAACGAATCGGAAACAGTTTGTTTGCAGACGTGGAGGCAGCAACAAATCTGTTAGGGCAACGTGTTCTGCTAAAGTTTGCTCAAGGATCTGAACCACACTACTGTATCCACCTTTCGCTCCTACATGATTCCCGTACTTTAGCATTTCAAAATATTTGCGTTTTGGATGGGTATACTTCTCTATGAAAAACTGCTGTTGATGAAGAGAGTGGATTTAATAGCGAATTCTATTGGTAGGAGTGGTGTAGAGAAGTTTCACTGCATTCAACACTAATAATTGGCAGAGATTGAGACACTTTTGGCATAACAGCAAAGCAACGAGAAGTTCTGTATAGGTGTATTCGCAATGCTGCTTGTTAACCGCCATATAATTCATTGAGTTCGCATATTTACTCATTAATTACTGGAACATAACTCTGTGAGCAACTACCAAAGATTCGCAGTCTCACAAAGAAAATTGAAAAAGTTTTATCTTTCGAGTTCTATAACCTCAATAATATTCAAAGTAAGTAATCGAAAAGAGACGAGTTCATTTACAGTGTTATCTTTGCCCAGTAAAACTGAAGGTTTGAGGCAAATTGGTTCAAGATGTTATTTAGTGGGGTTATATTTTATGACCTTTAAAAACAATTGACAGTGTTGCAGTGTAGGTCTTTTGCATGCCAGTTTCATTAGATCTCAAAATATTTTGCAACTTTGCGAAAGAGCTGTGTCGTTTTAGAAGCTTGTGCAATGTGTACAAGCATAGTAAAATTTGAAGACATAAAATATGCCTACATTGCTTTTTCTATTGAAAGGAAAAAGAAAAAAGAAAAAAGAAGGCAGAGAGTGGAAACCATGGTCAAATGGTTGTGATGTCCGACGCGGCACGCAGTAGCCGAATTCTACTCGCTAAACTCTCCGGCAGTCAACAACGATCACCCTACGGAACACCAGGGCCAGGTTAGGCTCATTTCAAGAAGACCTGCCCAACCAATATCTAACAGCGTTCAAGAAGAAGGCAAAAAACGATTGAATGTTAGAAGTGCTATTATCCGAACATTATAGAATGTCTAAGTGTACGAAAGTATATAGCTTCTTGTCATAATTGATTCAAATGACAACTTCATTCGCTCTTCAACATTTGTTCGAATGAGCACCGATAAATTTTGGATGGTGTACACTTTTTCAAATTAATGGGATCAAATTGAGAGTCGGTTTGTTTTCAGTCCTAGCTAGAAAGTTTAACATCTACTTTGGAGAAAGCATGAGAGCTTTTTATAGATGCATAAGAACAAGCAGTGAACTAAAACAGTTCCAAACAGCAGATGTCGTGATATTCATGCGCCTTCAACAAAATAAGTTCAGGTACAGATACGACATTATGGATTAGTGAAATTTTGTGATGGTCCCAAAAGATAATCGAAGGTCATTGATAATTTTGTAGAAAACGATTTAATTGTGCAATCTCTCTATTAACATCAACGAGTAGTAAAGATGGTTTTTCTTCAAAATATCACCTACTGAATAAGAAAAGAGAATAAAAACAAGAGGTTTGCTCGGTAAAGTGGCTAGCGATCGACTCTCCTAAAAGAGTAGGTAGAAGTTTGAAGTACAGCTGAGGATTAGATTTATCTTAGCATTCACGTGATTATATTTTGCATAGTATCCCTTCATGAAATAGAACGAGCAGCACAGAAGTCAAATCATTGTATTCTATGCTACAAGCTATATCTGTTATTCGAAAATATTTTGCTATAAATTTACTTAGTACAGGTCTTCTAGACTTTTTTCCACTCACATTCAGGAAGTTTTCCTTCCGTATTCAACCAGAGTGCACGTTGGCTACTGTGCGTGACATGGTTCCCACAAGCATCATTTTTGTTGATAAAGGGAGAGAGAAAATGCGATAAACTACAAAGCTATCGTTACTTGACCTGTGGCACTTTTTAGTGATCCAGCCATCACCAGTAGGTCAACTTGAGCTTAGAGAACATGACCAGTTGTTCCGGCTTTTATCGGGCGAGTTTTATCACCAAAAGATTAGGTACGCGTAGCTGCAATAATGTTTTCATTTTTTTTCGCTTGACAAATGTTCTCTGAGGTATTCAGCTGATTCTTGGATACTTTAAAATTTCCAGATATAGTGAAAGTTGAAAGAAAATGAGAAGGGTAACAGCGGATTTTCATTTTCCAGTCCGTAACCGACTGCACTAGCCGTCGTTCATATGTGCTCCACTCACTTGCTTAAACCGCTTCATACGCGAAATATCTATCCATTACGTGCTCAATAACGTACTTTTATGTCCATTTATGGCACTTTGTAGTAATGTTGTCTTCCATAAACTCTCTTATAACAAGGAAAGGACTCATTTCCTTCTGTTTGTCAATTTTTCGAGTAAATGTTATTAATTGGTGTCACAGAGTTCAGCTTCAATAATCAGTCTAACCGGTATTTAATTCGTTTTGCTGTTTTCTCGATGAAAAATCAAACAATCAACTTTCTCACTTACTTGTTAGAAAGAAAGCTTTTGATTCATCTCGAAGACAAGCAGGATCTTTATAAAATAATATCAGTGTACATGGTTATTATCATTCACGATAATAGAGAGATTCGGCAGGGCGTCACTATTAGTTCAAATTGTTTTACAACTACTCTTTAGGTTATCACGGCAGAATTTCAGTCGTTAAACGTAATGGCCAAGTCGGTATAGCAATTAAAGTGTTTTTGCTTGGGACGACATTATTTCTATGACACTAAGCGCTGACTGGGAAAATGCTATCCACCCTTGAAAATGCTTGTGAAAAACTTATTTTCGAATGCGCTTTGTAAGAATCTGATCGACAAGTTGAATTTGTTCCATATGTTGCGTTCACACTCAAGTCATTGTTAGTCTGAACACCTTGGCTTTGTTTTTTCGAGTTAGGAACTCAACATGGTGAACGACTTGGCGTTGCAAGATTAGGAGAGCAGTTTTCGAATCTTTTAAAGCATCAACGATGTAGTAAAAGAGGCGAAGAATACCAGACTCCGTAACCACACTTCGCCATGATTCTTTTAGTCTTAGCGTATGCGCCATTTGGTACTGTAGTCTAACTTGCGAGCTTGTAACTAACACTCCTTTTGAAAGTTCCTACAGAGCAAACGCGATCGATTTTTCATTTGTCCTTTCATATCGGAATAAAGCCTGCATGGTTAAGAAAGTTTGGATTTGGTACGTATATTGATGTTTATTTCTAATTTTTCTTGGTATTTGAAAATTTCCAAGACATCGTTACATTAGAGTGAACATAAAAGTAGCTATCTAGCTGAATATATTGAATGTTTTGCAAAAGTTTCGCATATTTCAATACGAAGAAAAACCTTGCCACTTACAGTGGATGTGAGATTTCTGCACAGTTAATAGGAGATGTCATCGGTTTGATGGTTCTCTTGATGAAGAACGTAAGCCTTTACTCTCATCTCGCCATTGCTTGAACAGATTGATCGCCATAACATGCGTCTCTTGTACTAATTGTGAAAACTAGTGAAAATCACTGCTTTCGCCGTTTTGATTTGTTGGATGGTCGGGCTCAACCAGATAGCATCATTCATTTGGAGAGAGTTTTGACGTATTTGTCCTTTGATCGTGATAAATGACTTTCATCAAATCCTGATACCACATTAATCACATGTATTTTCTAACTAGTGAGCTGACACAGGGCTCACTCGAAAAATATGAATTTCAAGAAATCTTTGACCTCGCCTTTTGGTAGCAAGACTAATCCAACGCTTTTATTCACTGGTCGTCGTCTTCACATTTTGGGTGTTTGTACGAAGCGAGTCAAATCCAGTAAAGTGGTTTCTGCTTTTAGAGCGCCTCTACCTAGTGCTTTTTGGTACAAGGCAGATATTGATCTATTTTCCCACATCCATTATGATCTCTTTGTGACGTCAGTGGGTGCTAAAGCAGTCGAAAACATATCAGCTAACTTAGCAAGATGCATAATTCTGTATCAGCTAGCTATTGAGCCTGAAATGCTATAATATTGCGTGGCAGCTGCAGACCATCACTTGTCCTTCATAAGTAGGACCACTGAGAGACATTTATCCATGCGGTGCCTCTTCGTGCAGATTCAGCTCGACACGTCAACGAGCGCACTCATCGCTACAACAACCAAACGTTGATCATCGTTAGCTCAACCTGGTTCTGAAAAACGCGAAAGCTCGGAAGCCTTACCTGATAATCAAATGAGTATTTTTCACCAACTTTGCGTTTGTTCAGTGATATGAAAAAATTTTTTCTCGCCGTTATCCAAAATTGTAATAATCAAAGGTATATAGAACTACAGACATTACATTAGCATGGAATTATATAAACAATCATTCATAAATTTTTCTTTGAAGAAAAAGCGAAAATGAGAATGTATCTGGCTTTGGTTATTCCAAAAGAGAAACACTCGTGATTTAATATGCTTGATGGTTATTTCTGAGTCATGCACGAGGTCTTTTATAGGCACTTATACAACGCAAGCCTAGTGATGCTCAGTCTCGTCAGTTGCGCTGTGTCTTTCGGTTCAGTCGTTTAGCGGGGAGATATCTCCTTTTAAGAGTAACTGATGACTTAACACTTACACAAGCCGTCAAATGATAAGATTACAGAAATGACATTGTTGTTCGCTCAATTACTTTTGGCCCATTTTCTTGAAACATTATACCTTCCGTTTTGAGTTTCTTTTTGAGACCTCGCTGAAATTTCAATATGACTGTGGAAAGAATAAAGGATAGCAGGAGATATCTTCCTGCAGAACTGAATGAACCGAGAGGCACCGTGCAACCGACAAAACTGAAAGGACGAAACACGCGTCTTGCGCTGTAGATGTGCCCATAACAGTTCTCATACTTGCCTCAAAAATAATTGCCAGGCACACTGAATTTGGGCAAGGACTTCAGAACCACTCTAAAGGAAAGGAATTAGTGATTTAGTGATATATAGCATTTAAATGACGCAGACTTTACGAAAACCCAATTAGCCTGAAGTTACGAAATCCAATCGCTGCTACTCTTTTTATCCTTCCAGATACGAAATCCAATCGCTGCTACTCTTTTTATCCTTCCAGATACGAAATCCAATCGCTGCTACTCTTTTTATCCTTCCAGATAAAACTGGTCCAATGATGAAAGCGCCGAAATAATGAGGGACTTGATTAGCCTCAAGTGCACACTAACACCAATATGAACATCAGGTAAGATGCCTTTAACTACTGTATTGAGCGCGTTATCGCTTCTATAGCAAGCGTGATAATTTCATAACCATTTTCAGTCGTAAATTGTTTCCCACAAAAGTAGTGTAGGTGCATACAAGATCTTCTACAAAAGTTCTGCTACACTACAGTTAGTTGTTCTTAGTTGTGGAATCTGTGCTAATTGAATTTGCACATTTTATTATGTCATGTCTGTACAACACTACGGACTGCTCTATCACATTGTCTATTCCTTCAGACCGAAGCTGTTTCCTCGTCTTCGATACTGTGAAATGGACGTGAATCTTCTCCCACACAGCGTGTGCTCATATCATGCACGTTTACACAGAGTTTTATAGCAAACTGACCGTCCTAGTACTGATTTCTTTACCTGACTGTACCACATTGGTTTATCTGAGAATTAAAAACACGTTAGTACACTATCATCTGGCTTTTGTAACCATCAGTAAGTTTAGTAAAAATGCAAAAAAGTTTAGATGCTAACAGTACTAAGAACTTGGTGTATGTATAATGGACTCGTATTGGTGCTATCCCATTCAGGAACGCGCACATTAGCATTGCAACGTGTTCTGCCTTTTTCTCAATCGTGTTTTGACCCGGAAAGGAGGGGGGCGCGCTCCTTCTGAAGCGGCAATCCTGTTCAAGTCCACTGCGCATTTATTAGATTTCAAGTTTTGTTCGTGTCTCAGTGTTCTTATGAGTATTCCTCACATCGTACCATGTCGCAAAAAATAAATTAGGCAGTAAATCAAAATCAGCATTCGGTTTGGAAACTTTACCGCAGTAGTATAACCTATTCACTGGTCGCTCTTGGCCGCCTCCAGCGAACATCAAAAGGCAAGCACTCATCCCTATCACGTGCCGCAGCAGCCTATTAGACTCCCCTCTCCGTAGAAAATCGTTGAGCTTCTCTTCTGCTTTTCAAGAGATATTGGGTAGGCGATCTTCATGCTGCGCGTATGACATCTCGAAACAATTCATCGATAACGGCTCTCGCTTATCGGTTGCCGTTGAAATACACCACATATTCGATAAACTGAAATACACTTATAGTAACCTTAGGTGGATTTTTATCGTCTTTACGTGAAAGTCATATTTTGATCTAATGTTAAGATAGCTCGTTGAGTTGAGAATATAGACAACCGATCGAGTGTTCTTGCTCCTCTTTACTACGCCCTCAATGTCCATGAGCTTTTCACAAGCTGTCCGCTTCCTCGTATAAAAATTTTGCTAGCTGTTAACTATATTAATTTTCAACCTAGCGGGACTCAGATCATTTGGAGATATTCATTGTGAGGTGAATGGAAGCCACAAAACCAACAAGTTTCAATAAGCACCTCTTCAATTCGGAAACGTAATCTGCCATTTTTCTGCAAGCTTTGATGGTGTCGTTCAATATTCGTTTATTCTTTTGATGCATGGTAATATAAGAACCATATCATCAACGAGGTGAAAATGATGGATTTGGTGAACACTGTTTTCGTTGCAATGGCTTCCTATGTCAAGGTATTAGCGATTCAGAATGGCAATCTTTTCGTCGTACATCTTAATACGGCTCATATAAATTTCACTGCTCTAAACAGTGACATCATGGATGTTTTCCCAAACCCTTATCTCTCAGTGAAGTTTAGAGCAGTTTTTAAATTAACGAAAGTGAGGCAGAGCGGTGTCTCTTACTTCATTAGATCATGGTATCGTATGCGTGCTTTGTTAATGAAATCGCCTTTCAAAATCCTGCTTGCTTATATGGTCATACATAGTCACTGTTTGTCAATCATGCTTATTATAAATCGATGGAAGGGTTAATAGACGACAGACAGCAAGCAGTACGGGCGATAATTACCAGTGGTATAGAGTTTCTTTTTTGAGAAGTAACACCACTATACTGGTTTTTAACTATATAGCAACATTACATTCCCAACAAGTGGCGTATAAACGGTAGGGTCATTGTGTTGATGGAAACTGCTTGATGGTTCTTTAAGTGTTCAGATCTTATCCTGCGCCGACCAGGGTTGTGAAAGCTTTCACCGACAAAATCGCATGTCGGACTAGGAACAGAAGACCCAATGTTTGTAATTAATTGACGACATGGTAATCTTAGTGAGAAACATTCTTTTAATCGATTTTCTGGTAGTCCTGTTTGCTCGAGCAAATTCCTTTATTTTGTAATTGGCGAAGCCCAAATGGGCATTGTTGATGATCTTCAGCACTTACAGCTTCAAGCATAGCTGCGGCTTTCCAACTTTGAAAATTCTCTCCTCATCACTTTTCCTCAGCGTTTTGCAGTTTCGCTTTCAACAACGGCATCTCTCCAGGGAGCAATTAATGATTAAGATATACCCCTGTCTATAGAATTCTTCATTTTCAAACTCAGTAAATTCTCTGCTTCTTGACAAAAACGAATTTCCTAAGTTTCCTAAGCAATGGTTAATTCGAATGGAACTTTGGAATAGCACCTACAACGAAAAAGCAAACACTTCGATTGACCCTGCTTTATGATACTTTTACTGAAGACATTTCAAGCTTGCCCTTGAGAGTGGGGCACGTGAAGTTGTAAGTTGTGCGAATGATGATGGTTGCCATAGTAAGCTCAGTGAAGTTTTTACTGGGCTCGACTCCCTTTAGTTTCTGGGTTCAAATGCGATATGAGGGTCCAATCCTCAGGTTAAAACCCACAATGCTGAACTTGATGAATGTTTTTGGGATTGACGAGGATTGGCTGTAATTTGCTGTGATCGTAATACTAGCTCTTCACATAAGTTATGACGCTACAGGAATTCAGGGTGCCATCATCCGACACACATTTCTCCCATCTCTCAGGCAGCAAGTCAATGCCGCTATGTGCAGAATGTTCTGAGCCTTCTTTTGATACCAAATCTGTCCATAATCGCGGCTTCACGGTCGCTCGACCAAACCTTTATCGCAATTTGCTGCTTTGCGAGCCTGAATTGAGACGCGATGCACAGGTTGTTTTTCAAGAAATCCACCTTGTGAAAGCTCAAAGATTTGTGTCCAAGATGGTAGCATTTCGGATCTTTGCTGGGTTTCATGCTTGCAAGACCAACTTGAAAGACGAGCTGCGCTCTGGACGTCTACGCGAAGTTGATTGATGGGCCGTCATTGAAGCAGCTGAAGAGGATCCGACTTTAAGCACCGTGGACTTGGCCGAAGATTTTGGCGTGATCAGGTGACAATCTGCAGAATATTCAAAGCAGCAGGCAAGGAGTGGGAAGAGTATCAATGGATTCCACGCGAGTTCACTCAAGCACAGATGTACAAAGCTAAGAACATGGCTCAAAAACTACTCCATCGTAATCTACGCTCTCCATTTCTGGCCAAGGTCTTCACCGCCGACGAAAAGTGGATTTTTTCAAGAGTCAACGTCGTTCAAATCAGTGGTTGTCATCAGGCCAACGAGGAACTTCAACTCCACGTCCAAATCGATTTGGGCAAACAGTATCTTGGTCATATTTGAGACCGAACCGAGCCGTCACTGAGACTTGTTGCCAGCCGGCGAGACGATTAATGCCAAACGCCAGTGTGAGCACCTGGACCGCTGCAACGTCGCCTGTTACATTGACATTGCCACAATCTCATCTTGCTTCAAGACAGCGCAAAGTCGAATGTTACCAAATTGACAAAGAAGAAGTTGATCAAACCGGTCTGGGACTTGCTGAATCATCCGCGTAGAGTACTGACCTATTCTCTTCTGACTATCGCCTCTTCCGAGCGATAGAGCACTCGAACAAGGAGTTCCGAGGCATCGGTCATTGGCGTCGACGGTTGACAAATTTCATTCAATTCAAGACTGACGAGTTCTATGAGCGCGATATTGATTTGTTGCTCGAGAAACATGAGCGTCAAAGATGATGACTTTTAATACTACAGCACTTCGACAGGTCTTTCTAAGCAAGCAAGTACATTCTTGGACTTTCCAAGATTCAAAGTTTACTGCCTTGCAGAAAGTCTAGTAAAAAATCTTACTGCAACAAAAAATCTTCTATGAAAATCTCTGCCCGACATTAGAAAGGGCTGAAAGATTTATATATAAACAGGAAAAGGGATGTAAGATATACTACTGCATAACCTCAAGTGGCAGCACCGGAGAATAGACATTACGTGATTGAAATGACATGAGTGTGTCAAGTTATCAGATGTAGAAATTCGTTGTATAAAGCCTCTGCGCTCGACCGCTTTTCATACAGCTTGCTGAAACAATAATTATGATAGTCTATAACCTGTTTTGAGCCATTAGGTCACGATGATTTATTGCTCGGCGTCAGCTCCTCCACAGAGGAGTGTAGAATCAGGGGATCGGCTGAACCGAGAACTGTGCTACTGATGAGTAAGGTAGGATGGAACAGGCGCCCGTGTAGGACTTAGATCTCAGTAGCTCAAAACATGTTTTACCGCTCTGCTGCAGTAAATTAATTTTTACTTGATGCATCATCACAGTGTTTTTTCTTCCTTTTTTCTCCGCTGTGCGGATCCCAGTACTTCCAGCATCAAGCTGGTCTCCGTCTTTTTCTTGAACGACCTAGGATACTGGTTTAGCGAGTCTAGTTACAATCTTAGGGATGGCCTTGCTGTGGCATTCCATAGGACGTCATTGTTGACTGCTGAAGAGAGGAGGGGGGCTACGCTCGGCTCCGCGCGCTCCGCCATGAGCCTCGCAACTACTCGGCCACGGCGCCCCCACTAAGCTAATTAATGGCAAGATGTTTCCTATAAGTGTCATGGCTGCGTAGCATTGGGTACCATATTCCAATTTTTGTTTGCTGCCTATTCATTTTATCATAGCAGGGCAGTGTGTGAAATTCAACCATGTGGATGCTGAGATACAAGCAAACGTCAAAACTCACGCTCTATAGCTTCACTTGAGCAAAACTTCTCAACGACGTAACATCTTGTTACAGTGATACGCATTCAATTAAAATTGTAAATCAGTGTTTGAGTGCACTAATTACATCTCTGCGTATTTCCCACAGGCAGAATTATCCAAGGTAATCAATCCCCTCACAAGCAACACTCCTATGCAGTGAGAAATTAGTCCGACACATAAGCTGTGATTCATGAACTAACAAATTTAGGAAATCTTATATCAGTTGACGCTCAGCACAATGATTTAAGTCTGACTAGTAGTCAATAGAACACAAAAACCACAGCGGCATGCGGCAAAACCTTTTTGGGACCACAGATTGAATTGCCGGTCACAGACTAATGGGGAAAGATAGAGAAAGGTCAGTGTAACCACTCAGTACGCTTAGTCCTGAAAAGGTTACGAGTGCAAAAAGCCGGTATATATTAACATAAATTGCTGATCAGCATTGTAATTGAGGCATGATAAAATGCATAATTTGTTAGGCAATATTTTCCCCATGCTCAGAATCTTTGGTAGTGTGTATTTCTCAGTACAATCAAAATTGGCTATTAAGAAGAACGATTCATGGTCAATTGATTATCCCGCATGTAATTATTTTATTCAGAAAGACTAAACTCTGCGGAATAATAAACCGGTTGGAACATTTCTGAAGTCTTTGAAAGTAGCATGATTTTCAAAAATGACTTGTGATAAAGACCAGCAAAATTTACTGAAGTTAATTTCTGCGCATTTCAAAAGAACCCGCATGTGAACACTTGTCGCTCAAAGTATGATCACTTTCAGAGTTGTTATTCAAATTGAGTCCATAACGACTACACGATGACTATTATTGTTTTGCCGTTGCCACCACAAATGTCGTTGGGGACAAGAACATAAGGGCCGAGAATATTTATTGCTGTAGATCAGGGGATAGCAATAAAGTATTCAGATAGGGTAATGCTAAGTGTTATGCTAAAACTCTTTATCGTTACTCTGAAGTCTGCCATTGCAAAGGGATTTCTGTCCACAGAGTAAAATATTAGTTTTCTTCCTCGTCTAGGTGCATCGGTGGTAATATCATAAAGATATAATGACAATACGAAACGCGCCAGTTTTCGTGAGTATCTGGCATTTCCTTGAAACGCCGGATTTTAGGAGGAATAATTGGCAGATTCCTTACTACAAATAGCTTTAGCAACCTCTATTCCCTCAATCCCAAAATCTGTTATCGATTAAAATCCTTGTAGTGACGATAAAATTAGATCTTTCAGTAGAAGGCTGCCGCATCGTGATTATAGGTCTTCGCACTCGTCGCGCGTTCATGTCGTGTGCCGCGCCCAGATTTCAACTTGGTCGCCAAGAAGTCAAAGCTCTGAAGAACAAGTGTGTCATCGAGACGTCAATTATTATTATGCTCAGTGAATTTTGTCGTTACCAATCTCTTGATTGTTTTCTGAGAAAATGCTGTGATTTGAAAAAATGCCGATGTAAATAGGTAGCCGATTCTGTAACTTATCGTTTGAACGATATCGGCGGTAGGCGAGTTAATCAACTAGTGGTATAGATGAACTTTGTTAGGTAAACTTATATTAAAATATTTTCGGTTAAGACATTTGGCTGCATGATGTAGAGAACAATATATAGAACTCTTTTTCAATAACGTTCTATTTTCATGAATTTTCATGAGAGAATGCATTCTGAAGCACAATCACATGAATATCAAGATGCGAGCAAAACCTCGGGTCTCAGTTATGCCTCAAACTTGTGTTTGTTATTTTTGAAGAGTCGAGTGTTAACCACTTTACCTAACGGAGGACCTCCTGCTGACCTTTTCCTCTTTTTTTATTCGGTGTCCAATAGTCCCGAAAAACTCCTTTGTTGGTTACTCATTCTGGGTCCTACTGAAGTAGAAGGGATAGTGTAAAAAAATTTCATCTTTTCATGAAAATACGAATTTCCGCTAGCCATTGGAAGAGCTAACATTGTGTCATTTATTAAGAAGGAACTCAAATCTAATGGCTTACTTTGCTGCTGATGGAAGCTCTAAGATGCACCTACTTAAAATTGCTGAACATTTTTCTGCCTTGTCTTAGAGAAAGGCTTTCAGATAATATTAAGTTTCAGTCTTGAAGTGCATCAAGAACTTCTGCGCGCCTTTTGAAGCCACAAATATTTCTATGCTAGCTATTGTTTTCATCATTAGCAGTTGTTCGAATAAAAACATACTTGTTCAAAATGCAGAATTTCTTGAGTTTTAAAGGGTAGAGATTATCCAGAAGCAAGACGTGGATTAATATCATTGATCAAAATTTCTGAGCGATCGTTAGGCCTACGTCCACCTCAACAGATTTGTTTTTGAATGCATGAGTATGAAAAAACATGTAAATAATAAGTTGATGACCACATACCAATCAAAATTCCTAAGTACGGAATGACTTAAAAATTCTTCCAGCTATATTGATTGCCTACCAGCTAAATTTTTCAGTTCTACCACCTTCACTGCTCACTCAGGCTGCTAAGCATTATTACCGCATTGATTGCACCTAAACTGAAGGTGTAAATAATGTTCTACTTTGTGAACAAAAATCCCTTTGGAACGGGAGACTTCAGAATAACGTTGAAGAGTTTTAGCATAACACTTAGAATCAACCTGTCTAGATAGAAAAGAAAAATAAAAATCCCTGCTCTGCAGCACTTTAATACTCTCGGCCCTTATGTTCTTGTGCCAAACGACATTTGCGGTGACAACGATAAAACAATAATCGTTACCGTGTTGTCATTATGGACTTAGCTTCAATATCTACTCTGAAAACGATCACACTTTGAGCTGCAAGTGCTCACGTTTGCGCTTTTTTTGAAATGTGCAAAAATTAACTTTAGTAAATTTGCTGGTTTCCATTACAAGTTATTTTTCAAAACCACGCTACTTTGAACGACTCGAGAAATTTTCCAAACGATGATCATGCAGTTTAGTCTTTCTGAATAAAATGATTACATGCCGGATAATCAGTTGACCATGAACGTTCTTTTTAAATATCCAATTTTGATTGAATTGAGAAATACACACGCTATCAAGCTTTCAAAGACGCGCAAGCGTGAGCACTTGCCGCTCAAAGTATGATCGTTTTCGAAGTGGATACTCAAGTTAAGTCCATAATAACTTCACGGTGACGATTATTGTTTTATCGTTGTCAACGCAAATGTTGTTCGGCACAAGAACACAAGAGCCGAGAGTATTTATGCGACAAAACATTAGACAGTGTAATGCTAAGTGTTATGCTAAATCTCTTCAACGTTATTCTGAAGTTTTCCATCCGGAGGGATTTCTGTTCACAAAGTGAAATATTAGTTCGCTCCTTCAGGCTAAGTGCAATCAGCGCGGTATTATTAATAAAAATATCAATGACAATACGAAACACTGCATTTTTGTGAGAATATGGCTTCTCCCTTAAAACGCCGGATTCTAGCTAGGAATAATTGGCAACTTCCCTACTACGAATAGCTTTAATAATCTCTCTTCTCTCACATCCCAAAATTTGTTGTCGTTTGAAATCCTTTTAGTGACGACAAAGTTAGATTTTTTATTAGAAGGCTGCAGCATCGTGATTGTAGCTCCGCAGCGCTCCCCGCGCGACCACGTCGCGTGCCGCGTCCAGATCTCATCCTGGTCGCCAAGAAGTTAAAGCTCTGAAGAACAAGTGTGTCATCGAGACGTCAATTATTATTATGCTTAGTGGATTTTGTCATTACCAACCTCTTATTTGTTTCTCTGAGAAAATGCTGAGTGATTTAAAAATTTTCGATGTAAATAGGTAGCCGATTCTGTAAGTTATCGTGTGAATGATACTGGCGGCAGGCGAGTTAATCAACCAGATAGATGAACTTAATGAGATAAACTTATATCAGATTTTTTTGATTGAGAAAGTTGGCTGCATGATGTAGAGAACAATATTTTGAACTCTTGTTCACTAACGTTCTTATTTTCATGAATTTTCATGACAGAATGCGTTGTGAAACACAATCACATGAATATTAAGACTCAAACTTGTAGTTATTATTTTTAAAGAGTCGAGTGTTAACCACTTTACCTACCGGACGTTTTGCTGTGCTTCCCTCTTTTTATTCGCCGTCCAATAGTCCGAAAAACTGCCTTGTTGGTTACACATTCTGACTCTTACTGAAGTGGAAGGGATATTGTAAAAAAATTACTAAAATCTTGATGAGAATGTGAATTTCTGATTGTCGTTGGTAGAGCTAACTCTGTGTAATCATTAATAAGAAACTCAGATCTTATGGCTCACAAAAATCCTGAACATCTTACTGTCTTATTATAGGGAATTGCTATCACACAACATTAAGTTTCAGTCTTGAAGTGCATCAAGAACTTCTGCGCGCCTTTTCTAGCCGCAAATATTTCTATACTAGCTACTCTCCTCATCATTAGCAGTTGTTCGAATGAAAACAAACTCGTTCAAAGTGCAAAATTACTTGAGTTTTAAAGGGTAGAGATTATCCAGAAGCAAGACGTGGATTTATATCAATGATCAAGATTTCTGAGCGACCGTTAAACCTACGTCCAACTCAACAAATTTGTTTTTGAATGCATGAGTATGAAAAAACATGTAAATAATAAGTCAATGACCACAAATTAATCAACATTGCTAATTACGGAATGACTTAAAAATTCTTTTAGCTATATTTGATTGCATACCAGCTAAATTTTTTAGTTCTACCACCTTCACTGCTCAGTCAGGTTGTTAAACATTATTACCGCATTGATTGCACCTAGACGAAAATCCCTTTGCAATGGGAGACTTTAGAATAACGTTGAGGAGTTTTGGCATAACACTTAAAATTACCCTGTCTAAATGCTCTATTGCTATTTCCTACCTTGCAGCACTAAATACCAGCGGCTCTTGTGTTTTTGTGCCAAACAACATTTGCGGTGACAACGATAGAACAATGTTCGTCAATGTGCAGTCATTATGGACGAATATCTACTTTGACAATCATACTTTGAGCGGCAAAGTGCTCACGCTTGGGCTTCTTTGAAAGCGCAGAAATTAAATTCTGTAAATTTGCTGGTCTCTATTATAAGTCATTTTTCAAAAGCATGCTACTTTGAGCGACCTGTGAAATTTTTCAACCGGTTTATGATCGCATCCAGTTTAGTCTTTCTGAATGAAAAGATTACACGCCGGATAATCAATTGACCATGAATCGTTCTTCATAAATATTCAATTTAGATTGCACTGAGAAATACACACTAACAAAGATTCTGAGCATGAAGGAAAAATTGCCTGGCAAATTATGCATATAATCATGCCTCAAGAACAATGCTGATCAGCAGTCTATGTTAATATATACTGGCTTTTTGCACTCGTAACCTTTTCAGGACTAAGTGTAGTGAATGAGTACACCGACCTCTTCTCTCTCTTTTCCCATTAATCTGTGACTAGCAATTCAATCTGTGGTCCCAAAAAGGTTTTGCCACATGCCGCTGTAGTTTTTGTGTTCTGTTGACTACTAGTCAAACTTAAATCATTGTGCTAAGCGTCAACTGATATAAGATATTTCCTACATTTATGATTCATAAATCACAGCTTATGTGTCGGACTAATTCTCACTGCAAAGGAGTGTTGCTTGTGAGGGATTGATTAGCTTGGATAATTCTGCCTGTGGAAAATATGCAAAGATGTAATCACTGCACTCAAACACTGATTTACAATCTTAATTGATAACTTATCACTCTAACAAGATGTTAAGTCGTTGGGAAGTTTTGTATATGTGCAGCTGTAGAACGTGAGTTCTGACGTTTGCCTGTATCTCAGCATACACATGTTTGTATTTCGCACACAACCATGCTATGATGAAATGAATAAGCAGCAAGCAAAAAATGAAATATGGTACTCAATGCTACACAACAATGACACTTATTAGAAAATATCTTGTCATTAATTAGCTTAATGGGGGCACCGTGGCCGAATAGTTGCGAGGCTCATCTCGGAGAGCGCAGGGGCGAGCTTAGCCCTCCACCTCTCTCAAGCAGTCAACAATGACGTCTCTGAAACGCCACAGTAAGGCCATCTTCAAGATTGCAAGTGACTCGCTCAACCAATATCCTACGTCGTTGAAGAGGAAAACGAAAAAATTACTTGATGCAGGAAGTAATGGGATCCGCACAACGCGGAAGAAAAAAAAAATACTGTGATAATGCATCAAATAAAAAATCAACTTAGTACTGCATAAGGGTGTAACATGCTTTAAGCTATTGAGCTATAAGTCCTACACGGGCGCCTGTTTCATCCTACCTTATTCATCAGTAGCACTGCCCTCGGTTCAGCCAATTCCTTGATTCTACACTCCTCTGTGGAGGAGTTGACGCCGAGCAATAAGTGATCGTGGTTTAATGGCTCGAACATGTACCACATTATTATTGCTCCAGCAAGGCCTATGAAAAAGCGATCGAACGACGAGATCTAATACAGTGTGTTTCTACTTCTGATAACTTGACACACTGATGTCATTTCAATCACGTAATATCTATTCTCAGGTGTTGTCATTTGAGAGTAAGCGATAGTATATTTTGCATTCCTTTTCCTGCTTGTATATATGAATGTTTCAGCTCTTTTCTAATGTCGAACAAAGATTTTCAGAGAAGATTTTTTGTTGTAGTAAGAATTTTTACTAGACCTTTTGCACTGAAAGTAGATCTAAAATCTTGGAAAGTCCAAGAATGCACTTGTTTGTTTAGAAAGACCTGTCGAAGTGCTGTAGTGGTAAAAATCATCATCTTTGACGTACATCGCATATTATCGCCCACAGATTTCGGAAGACAGAGTTCTTCCAACTGACCACTGATTATCATAACTATCAGTGTCCATCCAATAACTTATAGTTCGGAGATTTTAACGTTGTATATGTCTTTTGAAAAACCGTTTAGTTGCAATGCATCAGAAAAAATTGACCTTCAAACACGCCGTGCACAATTTGTCGACTAGAATGTGTGAGTGACTGTAGATCGATAAATCGCGCAGAGCCGGTGATTGCTCACGCAAGGCTATTTACGTGTGGGGCACAATACTTACAATTGAATTTAGGATTTTCTTCACCGCTCTTAGGAAAGGATAGATAAAACGAATGATCTCTACAAACTCTGCTTTTCATGCATTGGTTTAGATAGCTTCCAGTGGTCACGTAAGCGTTTCTCTTGTTTTATTAACGCTGATTTATGTGATTTGGTCAGTAGACGATAAATGTTCGTTATAGGATCGCTTCAGTATCAAACTTAATAGAATCGGAAATCAAACTTGACCCACTCACGATTCTCACTCAATCGTGGTAATTCAAATATAAAACGAATAATATTGCTTCAACTTCCACTTTTTCGACTGAGATAACATCTTGACCTGTGAATTTCAAAAACCACGATACAGAATATGCTTTAAGCTATTCTAAAACATCTCGGAGCGAATACACCTCCGGAACGGATGACCACTTTGCGCCCGCCTAGACGAGTACCTAGTCGGAAAACTTGAAACGAAGCAAAACGTCCTCTCTATGCACCTTTGTCTAAATGCCAGAAACCTAAAAATAAATCGCAGGAATGAGTGCATCATCATCACATGTCATGTTCCGCCATTTCTGAGACCGACTTTTTTAAGTGAGCCAAGCACAATCCTCGTCAATGTGAGACTTTTTCGGCTGGTCTCTGGTCTCCAGTAGATAATTGGAAGACGTAAAAGGAGCAAAACAGTAAGTGGTATGAAGAAGTCACTCACTTTTGGATTTGAAAAATTGTCTATCATTTTCTTCTGCTGAGGTTATGATAATGCTTCAATGATTTCATTACGCTTCAGTTTGACGCTTCCGCTATGAATGTGATACTTCCGAAAGCTCTGCCATAGTTTTATTTACTGTGTTATTTTTAATTAACTCTGCTATTAAAACCTTGTATTTTCCAATAACGAAAAACACTGATTTATACCGAGGTATAAAGATAGCAGATTCTTATGCTGTGGTCACATTGGTTTTTGAAATATAAGGAAGATCTGTGACAGAATGGCTCAGCAAAAGAGAAAGCAAACATCTCTTATTCCACCTGTGTCTCAAAGAATCACTAGTCACCTTCTGCTCATACTCAAACCCACTATCCCTTACATGGAAACGTCCTTGTGGTCTAGCCACCAATGAAGCTGCGATCCTCTGTAAAGGGGATTTCAGATCTACCTCGTAGTTACTAAAAACTTTTCAAATTATAAAACGTAGAAACATACAATAATGAAAAGAGTACTAAAAAGGCTTAGCCTTATACTTCAGAAAATAATGTATTCCATTTATAAGCCAAATGCACAGAATTGATAGCAATTTTTGTTTGCATGCTTTCTAGTTTTTTTTTCACAAAAGGAGTGATTTACACAGTAGTCGAATGTCATTCAGTTGATGTAGTCCAAGACTCACGAAGTCTTGAATTTTTTTGCACTCGGCAAGTTGGTAGCAGATTTACCTGAGTAAATAGATATGCACATCAAATGTGCATTCAAACATTTTTAGTGATGCTTGACAGAGTCAATTGCATGGTGCAGCCACCACAGAAAACTTCCAAGACCGTATTTTTATCTCTAAAATATCTCAATTCAAAACAAACTCGATTCCAAGCGGTGATCAGGATGTTCACGAGGAAATCTCTATAAAGTTATGAGTTCTTTATTTTATGCGTTCACATTCGCAATGCGGCGCATAGTACTAACGAACTTTCCTTTTCGATTGTTCGGCAGTTTTGGGGCAATTTTCAGTTTTGAATTACCTAAAAAAAGTGCTCTGGCAACGTACACGGCAACAAGATGGGGTGTGAGAATCATCGTTAACTGACACTAACAATGGCGACGGGGATGCTTACCGCAGTATTTTTATTTGGAGGTGGTATTTTCTTACACAGTGGAGAGGAACGAAAATGGAACAGGATAACGATGAGGCTGCAAAGCACATATGTTGCTATGAACTTCTAGTCAAGAAGGCCGTTGGGTTACCTACTACTTTCCACAGGACAAATTATTAAGCGCTAATTACACCTCTGCATAGACAAAACGAGTTTTTTTTTGCTTCGTTTAGAGCGTGAACGAAAAAAGTGCCATGCCAAATAGCTTCATCTATATTAAAATTCCACGGCAATTTCAGCATTTCCATCAAGACTTATCTCAGTTTTTTTAGTAATTTTAGTTTGCTATTTTCATTACTATTACTATAGAAGAAAGAGTAGGCAGGTCAGCGTTGAGAGCTACACTTCAACAGCGTTGTTGTAGTTGACTCAGTCCCACATTCGGAAATCACCTCTCCCTTCATCTCCCACGAAGCCGGCAATTCGGTACAAGATTTGTCTGAACGAATAGCAGCACTAATTTTATGCTGCGATAGAGCACCACAAACCTCCACATAAATTGAACGTAAGCTCATTCATTAATATACTAAATATGCTCAATGAAGTCGAATGCGAGGCATAATCTTCAAGTGCTGATCAACGTTAGGAGCTTTGGTCCTTTATCCTTTGAGTTACTACAAGCAATCGGTCTACTAAGTACCGCGTTAGAGATGGATTTCAAAAAAGCCTCTAACAACGGTTTGTTGGGTAGAGAATTTTTATTTAAAGTGATAAAGCGACTTAAAATGAGGAAAACTCTTCTTAAAGCCGAATCCAGGAGCTGGAAGACAGGCCATAAAAACGCAGTAATGGATATTTTTATTCGGTACCTTCATGTCTTTTCACATTTAGATATTCTAAGCCTTTCCCTATTCGTCAAACACCGACTGTAATCAACCATTGAAGATTATTGTTGCATAGTACTCACCCATCTAGTGCGAAGGACAGCTCCCATAAGAATGCGTCAGTAAAGAAGACAGCCCAATGATATTCAAAAAGTGGACGGATGCAATGAGAGCTAACATGTTCAAGAATAAATAACACGTTTTCACTTAAGACCTGTAATCATTGACACGTAGCATAAAGAAATACGTCCATGATGTTTTGATAGAATTTATAATGTGACTCAATTCATGGTTAGTTAAACGTACCTGTTTGAAGAAACGGATTTCCACTTTTTGTCTAGTTCGCTGAGCGGCATCTGTGTGAAGAGTATTGTACTTAACACGCTGCACTCTCTCAAACCACAATTATAAATAAAAATCACATAAAACACGAGTATGAGTTTGACACAATAAATTTAATAACGTGGTCAGGCATGTTGCTATGAATAAAAAGGAGAAACTAGTGAACCTATATGTGCTAGTGTATACACTGATACCGACTGATGAGACCGTCAAGGTCAAAACAAGTGTATCGGGCTTTATAAATCAGCCCATTCAACAGACCACATAACATTAGGACTCGACAAAGCTTTTTCCAAGATCGCATAAAACACATAAGCACAGGGGTGACGATATTAACCCTAAGAGACAAAGTGTATCTGCTGAGGCACACGATTGCTTGGAAACCTTTCTTGCTGGTCAAGAATTCTCTTTCATACCCTTGGTATTCATTAGAAAGCTTCAATCTCTGTGATTTCAGCGACATATTTGATTATCAAAAAGACTTTTTAAAAAAGATTCTTCATAATCTTGTAGTGGCGAACATACAGTAGGCATAATCATATCTGATAAATCACTGATTGTTTCCCAATCTCTATTCACTGTGATGATTTTTTGTACCTTGTATAAAACTAGGAAAGTTCAACTGAAGATTCCAATTGTGATATCCCTTGTGCAATTCAATACAGTTGATTGATTACCAAATTCATCATGAATGCGCAGTGAACCAGCGTTTCTCTCTATACAGGACCCAGATGTCTAAACCAAAAGCGCATGAACTAGTAGAGGAATTCTTGTTCTAAAAAGGAATAGAAGAATTCAAAATGTTTTGCAAAATGGAGAAAAAAGTCCTAGTCAAGCGACGAAAATCGCGACAGCTGCGCAGTCCGCTCTGCGCGCATTGATTTCCGTAGTCGTCCTTTAGGGATTAAAGTGACTATTACGATGATTTTTGAAGGATATAGTTTCATTATCACGCGAGGCATAGCACCTCTTCTTTTCCTTTTATGTTCTAGCCTGACCTGGTAGTAAAAAGCATCGGGTTGCTCTCAATTAACGGTGAGTGAGTATTCGACTCTCTTCGCTTTACAAGAACTGCGCTAGTAGTCATTTGAAAGCTCAAACCTCGCTGGAGTAGTATGCTGCCGTTTTTTTGAGCACCATTTTGTAGCGCTATAAATCCCAAAGTAGAATTATGTTTACATCGACAGCGCAATTCAACTATTGCCTCTTCGGTAGCACGAAGAGCATATGATCATGTAAAAGAAATTTTGTGATATCAGAGTTACACGCCCTGCTTGCAGTTTTTTTCAATTCACGGAAAAAATCCCAAATCAAATGCCAAAAATGGCACTCTTCATGTAGCCCGTCCAAGAGTCAATCGCTGGTTGTGTTGAAATCGCAGCATCCGCATTGCTCTCCCACCCTCTTGCGAATTAACCAAAAACATAAATTTTCGCATAGAAATCAATCTCATTGTTCAGGAGGCCAGAAAACTTTGATCACATCTAAGAGTGATCTGAGAATATCGCCACCTAAATCTCCAATGGAGATCACATCTGGAACATTGGCGAAAAATAAACGAAAGGTCGCAACAATCACTTTTTCCCTGTGATCATTTTACCCACATAAAGTCATCCAAGTAAGACTCCAAAAAACGGCGTGCGGTCCCTCGGTGAAATCTGTAGCGCCATTTTACAGATCCCCACATCCTTTCGACCGCTTCAGAGTGAGTATTTGTGTGTGAATCCACAAAATTGTGAAGATGGTTAACCATGAGGTGCTGGAAACCAGCTTTCTATATATCTTCAGTTATGTACCTTTCCAACAATCGGAACAGATTGTAGAACATTTGACAACGTTGTTTTTGGTAGCAGCCAGCAAGATTGGTGCTGTCCGACCTAAAACCGCCACCGAGAGGCATTGTTCTGTCTCACGACAGACTACTCCAATGATTCATTGTTGGGGGAGCACACGTCCGGCATTATTCTTTCGCTTTGTGAACAATTTCGTCTATCTTTACAATCTTGCTTTGCACCCAATCTTTTTACTAGGGCGTCAAATCAGCTGCTCTGCAACAACTTCACGTAAATGGTTATTCCAGTCCACAACTGCGCCGCTGCTCATGCCAAAATTTTTCTTGCATCATTTGAGCGACGCTGACCCTTCACTCCAACCTTGGAAGAAGCGGAGAGCAGTAACAAAAGGAAAGCTAGTGTTCCTGAACCAATTTCTCACTCTAATACCGACCTTATCGCGACAGCTGCGCTTGTAACATCGCAAAACGATTTGTGAATTGAAGTGAAGCTTTATTGGATGTCCTTTCTTGCCAAGACGATTGGATCGTAACACGCCGTGTGTCTGTAGGAGCATGACGGTTTCTTTCTGGTGCTTGGCGAAGCAAAAAAACCTCATGACTATGTGAAATCGATGAGAATCTAAGGAGAGCTGAAGATAGTTGAGTAGTAATGACTAATCAATGTGGGGAATGATAAGGTAGCTCTCAGCCAGGAGCCAGTATTGCAAAATCCCACCCACACCTCGCTATGCTTGTTGGCCACTGCCGTCGCTGCACTGCGCTCCCCAACCTTTTACAGCTCACTCAGATGTCCTTTTGAAAATTTAAATACATCATTGAAATCAGCAGAATTGAGACTTTTATTTTGAAAGTCTGGAAGAAATTTTTATTTCAGAAGTGTGGGAAGAAGTTCTCCTCGACGAAAGATGCGTTCAAACGCCTCAAATGTGAAATACTTTAATTTTGGCTGCTGCAGCGTACTGAAAGGCTTTCTTCAGAACCTATCTACATCGCTGGATTTGTCCAAATTTGAGCTATTGATTAGGCTAGAAAGCAAGTCAAAAAATTTGAAAACACCCTTGTTTCTGGAGGGGTGCAGAAAATAGCGATATCTCAAGCGTGAAACCCACTCTTTTTGTACGAATTGTGAGCTCTAAGATGTTCTTTTTGTAAAGCTAACTTATCTTTTCAATTAGAAAGATTTGCTCTATCTTGTTAAACTTTTACTAAGAAATAACTTTCTTCAAGCGAGAAATCGGCTAATGTGAAACAAAATCTCATGTTGACTGAAATGGCATTTAAAACAAGCATTTTGAGAAGAAGATACACCTTTAAAATTCGCTTAATTTAAGCTATCAGATAATTATACATTCGTCAGATAGCACCAAAGAATACGCATTAACCGAAGGCCTCAAGTGGCGCCACCATAATAGAACAGTACCGAGATTTCTTGTCCATCGAATGGGTAAGAATTATGGCTCGCCGCCATCCAGCGAAAAAATATGAAGGGAATCCGGTTAGACTGACAACATTCACGTGGCAACAAGACTTACTCAACTAACAATCCGGAAGTTCGATTTTTTCTGAACTCGGCATGAGTGGTGCAAACATCTTCCAAGCTCTGCTTTTCTTTGAGCAAAACTTGCACAATGTTAGCACTCCCTCTCTCAGATCTGATGTCTAACGTCGATGTTTTCCCTTCGTAGCTTAGGCGTAGTATGCCATGCAATATCCAATTTTTTTCCTAATAATTCGTATATGTAGTAAAAGGCTAGTGCAAAACTGACCCTAGAAGATGAAACCGAGACAAGGCGCCACATCATTTGTTATGTTCGAACCTTCCCTCTTTACCTTGCTCTTAAACTCTTGTGGTTTATTCAGGAGGCCCGAAGGGCTTTTGGCGCCATTTTTGATTCCTCATGGTATTGACTGTTTTCAAACCCCGCAATAAACATTCCATACAAATTTGTTTGGGACTGATAAGATAAGTGGTGATGGCACAGTGTTATTGTACACTGCGCCGTCACTACATACGCCTCCCTACTTGCTACAATGCAGGGCTTAATGTGGGGCGTGGGCTTTTGACGAGGGGACGAGACCTCCGAAACATGAGTGCATAACTTTGGCGTACCAACCTCTGGTGAAACTTGAACATTCTTAAAAAAATTTGATTCTTGCTCCAAGTCTCTTACTAGAACATTAAACTCGCCACTACTGTATCCCTCTGCCCTATGTACACCTAGTGGTGTACTTGTTCAACTTTCCATGTAATTGATCTTCGACAAGAACTCAAAGTTGTCTCCCGTATTCCCAATTTCCATTACCACATGTATTGGTAGAGATCTCGTACACAGTGTCTGAACTTGTGCAGCCTTCGTCTCTACCACTAGAGCATACCACACAATCTTCTGTCCTACAAGTGGTTCGAAACCAAGCCGCAACGCAATGTGTTGGGTGGAGCTTCGATAATTTTGAGAGTTTCTCAGACTACTTTTTTTAGACACATTTTACTAGCGGCGATTGCCTTAAAAAGAGCTGTTTCAAAGCAATGGTGCTGGACACTCTATATGATTTTAAAGTTCTAGGTAACATATTAGGCCACAGCTTGATTCGGAGGCGCTTGTATGACCGTTTATCTAAGGCAGAGGAATGCGTGATGTGCCGCAATGGTAACGACAGAGTCTGTATAAGTTCAGGCACATTATGCAAAATCTTTCGTGTGACATGCAGAAATGATAGGCGAAACTGAAAGAACACTTTGAATCCGCATCAAAAAACACCTAGATGGGAAGCAGAGTGGTCCGACAAGTATTCCTTTGGGTGCTAGTGGGCCAAGAGGCAGTGACTGTAAAGACTTCAATGTGCTGTAAAATATTCTAGGGTGAGAATCATGACCGTCGGCGTGTAAAACACCTGAGGTTTGACGGACGTACCGCAAAAGATCAAGGATGAGGGCGCGATTATCCCATAGGGGTTTATGTATAATTGTCAAACTAATGAATTGACTTCGCATTAAACTTTCATTATGGGCACGAAATATTAACGGAATAATTAAATGTGGTATGATAAACTAAGTCAAGACCATGCCGTAGGTAAGATCGCCAAAATGTTGGCCATCACTTCTGAAGGAAGGCATGCCAACATCGTGTGAGGTTTGCTCAAAGGAAAGGATAGTTCATGCGATATTTTCATTAGTTACGCACTGCGAAGTCACAAGCAATTACCCTATCTCCTTTTAAAGATTCAAAGAAGCTTTTGACTTAGACAAGACCAAAGTAGTCACGAAGCCCTGCATGTTTAGGATATTCGTACTGAGTGCAGAAAGAATCTTCAAGAGCTATACAAAGGTACCACGTCTGTTATACCACCGCTTTAAAAAGTTAATAACGTTGATTTAAAGAATTCTATATAGCATCATCAAGTCGCTAAAATTATTTGCTGCCACTTTTTGAACATCGAGCAAAAATTTGAATGGGGCACTATCGAAGCGAAACTTGATGGTCAGCATTTACAGTATATCTTCTCCGCTAATCATATCGTACTTATGGAGACCAAATGTTAGGCAGGACGAATCAACGTTGGTCGATGTCAGCAACGTCTGTAGTCCATTAGCCTTGTTCTAAACTTTAGAAACAAAGTATGCTCATGAACTACTAATTGACTTCTCACCTTCCATTTACATCCAATGCAACAAACATTCTCAAATGTTCCAGATACGCCTGTGCCATGATAAGTGATTATCCATAGTGTTGAGCAGAAAGAAACAAGCAGTTTGGGAAGCGCTCAAGGCTATCGAGAATACATGCAGTGAAGAGAACAAAGAACACTCGTGCTTAAGTTGTCAACTCAATGATTTTTTTCAGACTCAAAGCATACATTAAGATCATGATCACTACGCAACGATGGGGAAGGTTTACTAAGCGTTAACGAACGTACGCTGGAGATGCCGATGTTAGAAGTGTCCTTTAATCCCAAAGCGAGAAGAAAAATCAGAAGTTGTGACGTACTTCACTAATCAAAAATCAGAGGTGCAGCTGCACACGTCAAACAATCGCAGTTGAGGTTACTCGGATATCTGACTATCATATCGAAAATCGACAAGTCAGTGCCGTTGGTGGCCGAATTCGTCCAGATGTCATACATACAGCGTTGAAAAGCAGAATTCTGCACGAAAACTCATGAAAGGAGATAAAAAGATCAAAGAATTTCCGCACAATCAGATTTTAATTAGCCGCCCCAGTATGTGATATGGATGAACGACAGTTTGATAGCGTTTTTTTGAGTCAATCAACGATCAACGGAGCAACCGGTGAATCAGCAATGGCATGTACTATTGAGCTGAAAAGTGCCAAACCGAATGCAAACTTTTATCTACTATGTAGTGCATTTTTCGGTAGAGTGCAATAAAAGATATGCCCACAAGAATGGTGAAATGCGAAGAAAAGTTGAAAATAGACGAATTGTAATGAATTCAAATCACGGCTACCATATCCAAGACACCCGCAACCGCCTTTTCTTTCATGGCTGAAAAACGAACAGCGAGATCTTCGATAATATAATGCGAACATGCACGTTCAGGGAAAAGATAGACGTGGTCCGATCCCATCGCATGTACATCAAACTCGTGTTTCGTTCACATGCGAGCATTCTTGCAGTTTTAGCAAACAGATTTTAACTATGGTTATGAAAGACAAATTGTCAAGTACTGACCGTACGTTTGATCCTCAGACAGACTAATGTGATGCAGTCTAGTAGAAAAATCAGGACCAAGACGCCCATTTTGGAATAGAACTCTATGAAAACTTCCATGATATAACCACACGTTGTATTGAGAAACGTCCACTCCCAATTCACTGTATCGAAAACGAGGAAACAGCTCTCGGCTGAAAGAAAGGCAACAGTTGATGTAAAAAAGCCAAAATTTTGTGCAAACATAGCACTGTAATTTGTTTAAATTCTGAAATACTGAACATTCCATCACTCCAAAAACTGACTGTGATGTAAGATATCATTCGAGTTGGTTGTATATACTCAAATTGATTTTTGTGGAAAACATTCAGCTACTCGATGTGGTCATGGAAATTTTTATGTCTAAAAGTGATGGAGCAGTTAAGGCAGTACTCAAAGGTACACTGTCAGGAAAGTATGATCGATGATTTGAACTTAAGGCAATTCATGCCTTCTATTACCGTGTTGGCAAAATGACTGCAACCTTATCTGGGGAGATAAAACAACCCTCATCAGGTATCGATTGGATTCCGCAATTTTGGGCTAAATGGACAGTCGTAAGGTCCCCGTTGTTTAGCGGAACTGCATCAGTAATGTCCTCGTTGAAGGAAGGTTTTCTTTGAACACTTTACTTGTCGATCATTTTCTTGAAGAAAATTGCTGGAACGAGAGTCTATATGCGTTCCTTATAGAAATGGTTGTGGATCTGTGTAGTGTTCAATGTAACGAATGTGAATGGTGGCAAACTATTGCTTCGTGTAACTGAAAGAACACGAGTGTGGTAGAAGTAGGTTTATTAAGCTAATGTTTCGAAGTCTTCATCTTCTTCAAAGCCGGATTGAGCCGGGACCATGGTCGACGCTAATTATTGTCTCGATAAGCAATTTCTCTGTCGTATCAAGTCGATGTTGCGAAGACCAGCTCCTTCGCAATAAAAGACATCTCTCGACGGTGTCTTTTTGTGAAATACGATGTTGTTCTACTGCTGCGCTCTTTACGACCGGAATCTAGATGAAATGCACTCTGTGTCATTTATCACGTAGTACATAAGGTTTTGATACACTTTGTGTCAGGTATTATATGATTGACTACAATAAGATCCATTGGCGTCTAATCGCAGATTTTATTGAATGGCAGCAATGGACCATAATCCATTTTTCATAAAAGGATACTGACCAGAATCATTTAATTGACCGATGGCCCACTTTACTGAATGCACCTAGATACGAAAATACACCTAAACTGAGAGGATGTCCACTTCCGGACCATCGAATAGAATCAAGACACAGCTGGCATAATACGGAAAAATCGAAAGATTCTTTGACTGAATAGATTTATGCAGGCCTTATGTCAACTCAATAATATGGAAATATGCTGGTCGTGGAGCAATAGTTAGAGGTGCTCTGCGCTGCACACGAGGTCAATGGTCCGATATCGCGTTCATGGCTCACCAAGCCAATCATCCCTCCGCAGTTGGCAAACTGGTGCTAGGACAGGTCTCAGACTTGTCTGAGAGGATAAGCAGCACAGACTTGGTTCAGCAGAAGGCCACCGCGAGTCATTGTAATGGCCAGATATGCATTTAGTCACCTCAGACGAATTCAGAAATTGAAGACGAATGCATGGTGCATCCTTCGGGGTTTGATCAGCGCCAAGAGCTCCATTCTTTTTATGCGGGTTGTTGCTCTTTAGGTATAATGAGAGTCGCCTATCGAGATTAAGCGACAAAAACATTGAAACTCACTATAAAAATTTGGTGCTATATGAACGAAGCCGAATATCCAGCAGAAGAAAACGGCGAAAGCGGTGTTTTTCACAGTTAATACCAAGGGAGCCCGAAGGGGCAACGTTATTGCTACCACTCTGTTCAATGCGATGGTGAGATGAGAATAGACGCTCACATTCCATAGCACGAAAACCACCAAACCGAACACTTTACCCATAAACTCCGTAGAAAGATCGCTTGCACTGCAAAAGTAAGGCCTTAATCAAGCATGTGAAGTCTTACTGAAACTATTTCTGTGATCAAACCTATACTCACATTTCAATTCGTACTGGTACACATACAATTGATAGGTTAAGGAAAAACTTCTTCAACATCCGCCAAAAAATCGTAGTTTATATAAATTTGGTTTTAGAAAATTTGGGTTGTGAATTAAAAAAACTCCTTTATTGTCTCTTCAACTTGATGTCAAATGTCTCAAATCGACGTCCACTCGGAAATTGCTCTCTTGAAAGAAAAGACCAGAATCGGAAGACGCAGCATCTGCTTTGCACGCTGAGTGTGGCAAACTCCCTCAAATTCTCGAGCTTATCTTAGTCTTCTTCGACTTCTGAAGTTTAGCAATGTCTTGCAGAAACAACGTGCGCTATCCGCGGACTAATACCGGGTAATTTCCTTCAACGCTTCGTAGACTCAGTTCAGCTGTTTGCAGTAGAGTTCGGCATTGTCACATGGCTCACTGCTCCTTCACCATCTGCATCACACATCTCCTTCGCAGCAAATCTTGCCGAAAGTTGCTTCTAGCAGTATCTATCAAAAGTCGAAGCTCAATTTCCTCCATCATCATCACTTGAAATCCGAAGAGTAAACTAAATTTTTATGCACAATAACTAGCGTCGCTGTGATAGATTCTTGAAGAAATATCTTTGAGATATTCCAACAAATTTGCAGTAACGGTTACTGTGTGGAACAAACACAGAATTTCAATTCTTCGCGGGTGTCAAAAAACTTTTCCTCAATCTAGTGTATTTCTAAACAGTTTTCAGTAGAAAAAATGAGATTTTAGGAGCAAGAAAATTCTAAAGTGAAGCAGCTTTAATTGTTTGACTAGATAATACAGTAGGTAAATAGTTTGTTCTGTTTAGCCATCCCGATGTGTTATTGATGTTATTTAATCGAATATTAGCGAAGCGTACAACAATACAGTCAGTAATGCAGCTTGAATATACAATATTCGAGGTGGCTAACGTTTCGGCGGGTCGCCTTCGTCAGAGCGTGGAAAAATCACATTGATCCACAATCCACTAAGCCAAAGACCTCCATAACCCTGGCAGAAAACGTTAGAAATGTGTTTTGAATCGCATAGTAAAAGCTTCATTTTGAAGCACTCACCGTTTTGATGTTTGGGTCTATCAATTATTAGTTGAAGACCAGCTGCTTAAAGTCAGTGCATCAGTGGGCTGTGCCTAACTCGGGCCGGAAAAATCAGCCTGAGGTACGGTTCGAGTTCACGTGTGATTACGAGGCACTCCTCTTTTCGGTTCATTTTAGGGCCACTGCTTTGTATTCAGAAGACTTCTAATGTTTTAGGCGCAGATGCTCTTGATTCCTGTGCGATGATCGTGAATTTGACGCCAAACATTACTCCTGCATGTTTCCGGTCCCTATGCGTGACCAGTGGAGTTTTTGAATCACAGTTGCGTAACCCAGCTAGGTGCTCTTTTACACGGAGGAATAGTGGTCTACCCTTTTCGTCAATGTATTCAACGCTGCATGCCTCGTAAGAGATTGGGTAAATCATACCCGGTCTCATACAGTCGCCGTCTTTGCCGTTCGGACAAACTTTGCAGCCATTGGTTTCGCAGGGACGGTGATACAATCGGTTGCGGGCTAATTGACGCTTTAGTGTTTTGGGGTTATTTCAACTATTGCTATCGAATCGTCCAAACCTGTTCTTTTTAGACAGCGTTTAATAGCTGTAGTTATTCCGTTAGAGATAAAAGGCAGGAGGAAGGAAACCTTATTTTCACTTATCGTTTGGAAGCATAGATTTTCCTCTAAATCTAACTTGAGAAGCTTCTACCGTATCGTAGCCATTACTGATGGCTATTTTTCGTGCCAAGATCAAGGATTCTACCTTGCGCTCTTTTCCTGTGCACACATTTGACGCTGTTCGAAACATATTCTTAAGAAGTGCGTGTTTTATGTGTGAAGGATGGGCTGATAGGTGATGAACCGAGATGTTTTTGTTGCTTGGTTCACTTTGCCATTTTGTATTTTAGAAGTTTTTGGACAGGTCGACCTAACGTTCAATAAAGAAAGCCGATTTGCTTTTGGTTTCTCAAGGGTGAACTTTATGTACTCTTACTGATTGTTCACCAACTAAAAGCATTTGTTCGTCTACTCTTGGGTTGAGCAGACGACAAAGCAGTCACCTATGTATCTACAGTAGAGCAACGGCCGGAGATCGATTATTGGGCTCTCCACTTTGAACATAAAGGCTATAGCAAGGGTTGGCGTTAGTCTCCGTCCCATTGCCAGCCCTCTGATTTGGGCAGAATAGCTTACGGGCCATCTGTAGATTGATCAGCTTAGGCACTCTTTTGGGAGAGCCATAAACTGCCGGATTGAGAAGCCTTACATGTCTGTGGTCCTTTCGTCCTCCGTTAGAAGCTCATATATGGCTTGCATTCCGGACTCATCCGCATGTTTTTATAAAGGGTGGATTACGTCGAAGAATTACATCACGTACGCGTTGATAGTGGACGCGCTACATAAATGGCCTAGGAACATTTGGGTGTCGGTGAGATGGGCTGGAATGTGTCTCAGTAATTGGACTAGTATTAAAATTGAAAACCACGTTATCCTATCCGTTGACCCGCCTACGCAGCTGATGATAGGTATGATTTTTAAATTTGATGGATAGTAGACAAAAGATCACCAGTGCATACCAACTTATGACTTTTAATAAGTAAGTATAATACGGGAAATGATGGTGGATTATGTTTTAACTGAAAGATAATGTAAGGCCAAACCAGCCAAGCTCGCTATTTTTACCCATTGTTGGTTCAATTTTCGACACTGTTTTTGGAATTCCTTACCAGATGATGGGCGATGAAGTGTGGTGTCTCAAGGTGGCTTATCGCTATCGCAATATCTAACTGATTGGGAATTAGTACAAACTCTCTTCCCTTGTCACTAACTGATAGTCTAATTGCTTTGAAATTTATTAGTTCCCGTATCTGTCGCATGCCGCTTTTCTGCGCCAATGTTAGATTGGAACTAAACATTTTCCCGCAATAGTGGTTAAAGATTCTGGGAGTTCCAGTTGAAAATATGCGAAAATTGATATCTAACTTGTTACTGAAATCTTGCTGTCTAAAGAACGCTCAAGGAAAAGGTGGTGTTGGTATTGCTCCTACGTTTCTTGTTCCTGCTCATTGATGGATTCTAGTCTGGCTTTATAGCGGAGTCGGTATTGGACTTTTTGCAAATTGCATGCGATATTGCACAAGGTTTTCTTAGAAATGGGCTGCGCTGGTGAGAAACTGGGGCCCATTTCTAAGAGAGAGCGCGCATTATCGGGAAGAGTCAGTCAAAGCACATAAAGTTCACCCGTGAGAAACCGAAAGCAAATTGGCGCTCTTTTTTGAACGCCCAGGTTAACCTGTCCAAAAACTCTTACAATACGAAATGGTACCGTAAACCAAGCAACAAAAGCATCTGTGTTTATTACCTATCAGCCCATCCTTCACACATGAAACGCGCACTTCTTGAGAATATGCTTCGAACAGCGTCAAATGTGTGCACAGGGAAAGAACACAAGGTAGAATCCTAAAGCTTGACGTGAAAAATAGCCATCTCTAATGGCTACGATACCGTAGGAGCTTCTCAGGTTAGATTTAGAGGAAATCAACAACGACAAGTCTGGCAAAAATAAGGCTCCTTTCCTTCTGCTTTTTATCTCTAACGAAATAAGTACAGCTATTGACCGCTATTAGAAACAGCAGGTTTGGACGATTCGATAGCAATAGTTGAAATACCCCCAAAAACACTAAAGCGTCAATTAGCCCGCAACCGACTGTATCACCGCCTCTGCAAAACCAATGACTGCAAAGTTTGTCCGAACGACAAAGACGGCGAATGTATGAGATCGGGTATAATTTACCTAATATCTTGCGAGGCATGCAGCGATGAGTACATTGGCGAAGCGGATAGACCACTATTCCTCCGTGTAAAAGAGCACCTAGCTGGGTCACGCAACTGTGATTCAAAAACTCTACTAGGCCCACATATGGACCAAAAACATGCAGGAGTAATGTTTGGCGTCAAATTCACGATCATCGCACAGGAATCAAGAGCATCTGCGCCTAAAACATTAGAAGTCTTCTGAATACAAAGCAGTGGCCCTAAAATGAACCGAAAAGAGGAGTGCCTCCCAATTATGCGTGACCTCGAACCATACCTAAGGCTGATCTTTCCGGCCTGCCTTAAGCACAGCCCACTGATGCACTAACCATAAGCCGCTGATCTTCAAAGAATAATTGATAGAACCAAAACATCAAACGGTGAGTGTTTTGAGATAAGCTTCTCCTATGTGATCCAAAATTCGTTTCTAACGTTTTTTGCTAGAGTTATGAAGGTTTTGGCTTAGTAATCGTGGATCAATATGATCTTTTAAGGCTCTGACGAAGGCGACCCGCCGAAACGATAGCCACTTTGAATATTGTATATTCAAGCTGCGTTACTGACTGTATTGTTGTGTGCTTCTCTAATATTCAATGAATAATATGAAAAACACCTCGGAACGGCTAAACAGAACAAACTATTCATTTATTCAAATTATACCGAGGTTAATAGATCGTCGATCTTGGGAATTACAGTAGGTAATTAATTCTACAAAGCTTCGCCACAAATTCACAAGAAGTCAAATTGCTCATTTACAAACGATTCCTAGATAAGGCCAACAAAGGGCTGATTTCTTTTTCTCAGATTTGAGTTTTCAAAAAAAAAACGCTGTAATACTCGGAACCCTATCTAAAGTCTATGCCTGGTGATTGCACGCTTATAGCTCAAACATTTCTGCCAAAAACTTCGAATAAGCAAAGAAAACTCTTTATTTAAAATAGGTACTTAAGTTCTTTCACCTACAGCACTACTATCAATAGCTAAATATTCTTATTTGAGAAATCGTTTCGATCACAAGAAGTGGAAGGAAATTTAAAATGTTGTGGGGTCCGCATAATTCGTGAAAACTGAAAACATGCAAGTAGTATGTTATAGAATGGAACTCTTCTCTGTCTTAGAAAATTCGTTTCCGGCATCATTTGTCATCTCATCAGGGCCAAGGTTTTCTTGAATGACAACCTACTAGTTTTGCTAATGAGTTTTATTACTCTTTAGTTTATAAGTGTAAAACTGTCCAGCTTTCCTATCGCATTACGCATAAAAGCAAAATTACAGCAATTACTGCGCGCGTTACAGAAAAAAAATCTACGAGCCAATTGACTGTAAGTAATTGTGAAGAATTCTCGGCAACTATAAGCTCTAAAGACTTACAATAAGGTTACAGGTGCAACCCAGAAGACGAAGACAAGTAGAATACCCCAATTGGCGATGCCGTGAGAGATGCACAACAGGCCAAACGAATTTCGCATCGCCGGATTGCGTAGTACTGCAAATACAGCGGTGCCATTTGAAACCAAACCAAGCACTCCTACCTGAAACCACACGTTTTCCTTTGCTACTAAACAAGAACAAGCTGCACTACTCTTCAGACCATAATACTGGGTAGACAACGTGGTTTTGCAATCCATAGACCGATACAATTCGACTTCTAACAATGATGGTACAATTCCGTTAGGCGGCATGGTATGAGGAGAAGAACTCTTTCGTTGGACAGGTTTTTTTGTAAGAAATTCAGTAATCAGTCAGAAGCTTAAAGTTTTGGCTACACAACATGTGATCTCTTCCTAAAAGACTTTTCGTAGAGACGCAGTATTTGACGATTATTTTTCACATTATCACGCGGATTTTGTTACTTATTTGAGAATTCTTTCGCCTTTTTCCAGGCATTTCTAGGCTTTGTAGAGTAACTGTAAAGAAAACTTTTCTTTCGCGTTCTAATGTTTAGATTTAAAATTTTACTTTATACTGCTAGTTAAAATAGCTATCAAGCCTAAGCCTAAGAATAAATAGCCTAAGGCTAAGCACGAAGAGCATACGACCGTGTATAAGAAATCTTATAGTATCGAATTATACGTTTTTATCTGGAGATTCCTTCAAAGTGGAGAGGAAATTCTAAATCATGTTACAAGAATTGGACTGCAGATGTGAGTCTCGCCAGCGTTATCGATCGATCACGGTATGGATGCCACTGCCAGCCACATCCAAGCGCACACCCAGCCCAGCACACACACTAGATCATCAACAAATGAGCCGCGTATGTGGAGCGTAATCTTATTTTTTCTGCTACACTGCAATGAAACGGTCCTTCCAGAGAAGTAAGTACAACATTGGAATCACTGTGAGATACCCTATCGAATAGCTTCCTATAATTCCAGTAACAGCTCTGTTCTGCGAGAAATACACGTACGTGGGACACAAATGTTTCCTTTTCGCTATATCGCCATGAAAATGTTTTTTTTGCAAGCCGAGCATGCGCGGCGGTAGTCAGAGATTTGATTTTTTGAATGACTGCCAACAATATTAGGGAAGTTTTTCGTCCAGCAAGAGTACTTGTTTTTCCGTGACGTGCAGTCTAGCGAAAAGAACCGTAATGATTTATCGTTATATCTTTTTCTCTTCATTAAAAGTGTGAAGCTGAGAAGTGTCATGGCCATTAACAGGGTTGGATAAAGTACGGCACATATACATAATCTAATAATCTTAATGAAAACTCTGAAACGAAGCGATTTACAGGTCAATCCTAAAGAGTAAACACTTGGAATGCTTAGGAGATCTACTACATTTATAACCCACAAAATGGCCGGCTTAAGACTCATCACGGCCATGATTATCGACACCGCTATGTTTCCAGAGTGAACACACAATGAAGTGCACAAGAAGTTTGCCATCTGGAAAGTATGCTGGCTTCCTGTTGATGAAAAATATGATAGTTGGAAAACGAGGCTGAATACTAGTAGTGTAAAGCGGCAAATAGCCGCTTTTATGGCTACGGGGGCTTGTTTGAAAAATGATTACGAAATTGCGGTAATAAGCCTCTAACATCGTTACGAAATCACTGTTTTGGTATATCAACTTTTGCTAATTATACCGCATCAGCCATTCGTAACTTACAGTATTAACATTTTATACGCACTAAATCCTAAACTACGCCGTGCCCTCCAGTAGTTTCTACGCTTTCTTAGACGGTGAACCTGAGAATTGACTGAGAAATATGGGATTCTTCCAGGCATTATCTCAGCAAACAATTATATTTTGTCTCCGCACTGTATAGTCAACAATCTGTGGGCAAGCTATTCCAACAAACAAAAAATTAAACGACATGGATTTAGGATTCTTATGTTTTCAACGTGATCCAGGAAAAGAAAGTTTACTGAGCAGCTCCAATACGCGATTTCAGCTTGTTCTCTGATTGCACGGCAGTAAATCGAGGGATAGTACACGCTAGCTTATCCATGACAAATTTCTCGGAGGGTCACGTGCTATGCATTACATCAAAAGAAGCTCCACTATTTCTTATAATTATTCTTAAGCCACTCATGTAATCTGTTATGAACACTTAGACAGTGCAATACTCGTGTTTCAGCCTTGCAGCCTCGTCAGTTGCCCACTGCCTTTCGTTTGAGCCAACACTTTTAGAGGAAAATCTCCCTACATACAGTAATCGCAGACTTACACTTTACACGCGCTATCAAAGTGCAAGAAATTACTAAATGGCAGCGTTGCGCACTTGATTGCTCTTAGCAGGTATCGGTGAAATATCATACCACTCGTTTCAAGTGTTTTCTTAGGACCACACTCAAAATTCAACATGCCTGGTAATTATTTTCGACTCTCTAACTCTCACCAAAAAAGGTCAGCTCAGACGAAAAGCACTGTGTATGTGACGAGGCGGCAAGGCACTGTATAGATGCTCACAACAGACCACACGAGTGGCTCAAAAATAATTATCAATCGTATTGAAATTTGAGCGTCGTCATAAGGCGTTACTCTAAACAACAAGCTGCTGTCCTTTCAACTTGGGCACAATAATTCAACCCTCTTCTTCTGTATCGATTACAGTAGTGAATGCCGTGTCGGTTGATATGCGACTGCACGCCTACAAGCGGATCAATTCAACCAAAAATCGCGTAAAGAAAAATAACCTCAAATAAACAACAAGTGCATAATAATACATCTATATCCATCAACAAATACAATTGACGGATCAACAGGCATATCACGCAACAATCGCTAAATCATTACACAGTAGTAGCTCGAATAATAGCAACTTCGTAACATGACTAGTATGTCAACCTGGGTCAAACACATGAGGAAAACAGCGAGAACCGATTGACAACATAAAAGGAGCATTCTGCTTTGAAGTGTTTGCAAACCTCAATCAGGAGGCGGAAGAGGAGGGGGGGGGGAGTCAGGGAGCTATCGTGGTTGCCTCGGATTGACGAAACCCCGAGGCGGTAGCCGAGTCGACGAACTGTGAGTATCATGACTGTATAAGTCATATAAGTCTCACACCGTATGTTCAAAATCGTCCTACAAGCCCGCTACCCATCCCCGGGGGTGAATCGCCTACGACCCCCACCACTGGGCTCGTCTCCGTGACGTGGGTTTGCAGTTAAAGTCCTTTGTGCAACATCGAGCAGTCGACTATCAAGCGAGAAGTGGCAAACAACCTTGCGTCTTATGTGAGTTTTAAGTGGTAAACCAAATCACATCTTATGGTGAGTCAGCAGTCGGCAGTCACTGTTCTATTGTTCAATCAACAAAGCTACGTTGAGTCATAAACATCCCTAAGTCAGTCCGATTAGGCAAAGAGAAGAAGAACGTCAAGTGGTCGATAATCGGGATCGAAGTGGTGCACTATCTTACGTCTTATGTGTTTGAGTCAGTATTCAGCAATTGAACCAGGCTACATCGAGTTTTAAACAACAATGGTTGGCAATCGATACGCTGAAAGGAGAAGGAAACGACTAAGAAGAGGATAAGTATCCAGACGGCCGCACGGGACAGTTGAAGGCGCTCGACTGCCGTCGTCGTCGACCCACTACCTGCGCGTCTCCGCTGCGTATCAGTCCTCCTGTACCGCACGCACCGCCTCTCGCCCTCTAGAGTTTACCTTAAAAATCGTGCACGTTATGTTGTCACTCAAATGAGAGAGATAATAGGAAAATAGCAATGAATGTAGCATGAATTGCTACATAGGCTATCATAGGTCAGCTGGTGGCTCAGACAAATTTGTCTCTTCACTTTGAGCTTCTCGTTGCCCGCGTGTAACGTCGAACTTTTTTCAATACTTTGCCCCAAGCATTTTCCAACGTGGACGATTATCGAATAGACCTAAGGTGCACCGGACTTCAAGCTGTACTAGGAAGTAAAAACATGGCTTTGATAAGCGCTAAGGCTGCTTGTAACGCAGTGGTTAGAAGTTTTTCATGACACACATGTGGTCCTTGGTCCGATGCTACGTTCCAAGATGGCAACCATGCCTTCCATCTCTCCAGAGATGACAGATAAGCACCATACTTTTGTGGAAGCGTAGCAGTATCGACTAGATGAATTGGTGATTCATTGTGAGTAATTGTAAATAATATGCAATCAGCCATACTCAACGATGACTGATGGAGCAGAGCGCGTGATGCTTCTCACAGTAATCAAATCAAACCGAGAGTTCTGAGCTTCATATTTTTATCCATAGGTAGGACTTGTCTGCGAAACGACTCGGTTCATAGTAGGTCAAGCATACTGCATCAAGCGCTTACAGAGCTTAATAAAAGGCGGTAAAAAGCTAAGTAGCCCTGCACAAATGTTGGTAACAATCGTTCGATTTTCTTTACCACCAGTTGATATCCTTAATCACCAAAACCGCATTAGTACAAAATATCCTGTTTTGGTCGAGACAGGCGATCACTATCGCACCTATCAATTGATTGAAACCGCTTGATTAACATTTTCCCTCAATATTTATCGAGAAAACGCCTATCTTTCTCAAACTAGAAGTTGAGCCTCGCTGTTAGCAGAGGCAACAAACCTGTTCCTGATTAATAGGTCTCCTCATAAGTTTTGGCATAGAGCAATAAATACAAAGAAATTAATCAGGAGTAATATTAAAAAAGTTTCTAGTGTTCATACGAAAGCATACATTCTAGCAATCAAAAAAATGTATTCAATATATATATATATATATGTAGACAAAATTTGTCTTACATTTATATTTACACACGATGTGTCTTCACAAGCCTTATTGAGCGGATCTCAATACTTGTGGCATTAGATTCGGTTATCGTCTTCTTCTTTAGCGATGTAAAAGGTGTTCTTGCTGACTGTCGGAGTGTGTTGGAGGGTGGAGCTCGGCTCGAGCATCACAACCAGTCGGCCACAGCGCTCCATATTCATTTATTTATTTATTTATTTACCTATTTATTTATATCATCGAGTTCCTTGAAATATGAGAGCTTATGCTTTAGCAAGCACTGAAAATGGCACACTCGTGTTCCTACCAAAATATGGCGTACTGCAAGCCAAACGTCTGTGCAAGAAAGGCCATCGAATGAAATTGAGTGGGCTCCACAGACTTCTCGGCAATTTTACAAGCATAACCTTTCCGGTTAGGACATGCCTTGCGCGTCGAGTTCGAAACTCAGTCTTTTTTGACTCATATAGCGCACAAAGGAGTCCTTTCAGAAAAGGAAACACATTATGGAAATCGTTAAAATTTGACTTATCAGCATGTTGGTGAAACCCTGAAGGAAAGCTTTGGTTAACAAGAAATATTCAAATGAGAAACAAAATTATATTTCTCGTTCAGAGAAATAATAAAGGGTTTTGAAAACAAAATATATAATAAAAATTCCATAGATTTATGCTGCCGAGATGGTTATTTAAACATCAAGAACAGCCAAACATAAGCTATCTCTGAAGGGTCGAAACACGGTTCGGATAACGGAAATAATCCAGTTTAACAAAACCTGGTTTTCTTCTAGTTTTTACAATGTAACACAAGTTCATTTTGAACACCAAATAACGAAAAAATACAGAACAGATTGTATATATGAAACGACAGAACAGAGCCTCTTTTACTATTCCAATGCAAAAGACCTAGGAAATTTTCCAAACCGAGAAAAAATTCCTAGATCAACAACAAAAATTGCACGCCTCTCCGAAGATGTTCTCTTACGAGGCGGTAAATGAAGTCGCAGCGAGCAATATTATTTGTATGGCTAGCAGATTTTCAGATTTAGAAATTGTATCGCCGTCTCTGAAAAGTCTCCAGTTTTTTCGTGCGGGAATTGCAGAAAATGCTTGTGAAGGCACAAACTTATGTCTTGTTCCACGCTGCTGAATAAGCTAAACGTAAAATTTTTCCGCCCTAATAATGCTCTTATCAGACCTTTTTAAAAGCAAATATGACACTAAAAATTATGAAAATTAGAATATTGAATGACGACTAAAAATTCATCAAAAAGTCACCTACAAACTGCAGCCAAATAAACAAAACAAATTGATTGTGAAACATAACATTATCGTTGCTGTTGCACTTAATGAGAATAGCGGTTCTCTACGGCTATCTGAGTACGACTGAATATTAGACTTCATTTGCTGCACAAATTTTTTTCATCGGAGTGTCATAATCATTGGAAGCTTGAATCTCCGGGTAGCGCGGTACGTACTCAATTTTGCAGAACACCCTTTTATAGAAACTCGGGACAAGGATAAATCTCTTGGCGTTGATCAATCTTTGAGGGAAGCGCCATGCATTCGCCTTCAATTTTTAATTTCGCTCGAGGTAATAAATGGATATCCGGCCTTTCCATTAACTCGCTGTGGCCTCCCGCTGAGCTGAGTCAGTGCTGCACATCCTCGCGGACAAGTCTGAGAACAGTCTCGTATCAATTTATCGACCCCAGAGGGCTGGACGGTTTTGTGGAGTCATGAGCTCAAGATTGAGTGATTGACCTGAGTGCGACGCAGAGCACCTCCAACCACTGCGCCAGAAGCGCTCACCCTTTTATAACTCTGCAAAATCCACAATAAAAAATAAATCGAAAGACCGACTTTTTTGAAATCTTGGCATGTTAATAATAAAAAACTCTGAGAATGAGAAAAAGCTGAGAAAAGTAATCTTTATTTGAAGCTTCACGAAGTTTGCATCTTTTTCCCAATCGATCGTTCTTTCTATCGGTCGATGGGTTTTCTCGGTTGCTAGTGGCTGAAGTTTCGGCAAATACGCCTTCTACAGAGCCTGAACGTATTATTCATTGTAGCTTCACTTATATGACTGCATACTGTGAGAAAAAAAAGAAACTAATTGAAAATCCACGGTGTTGATAAGCGATAATTGATTCAGGGAAAACCACTCACCGTGCAACCTACTCTAGGGACTACCTATGTTGTTAGCGCCAGGGTGACGTATGAACCCTCCCCCCATGTCACTAGGACAAATGTTGGATAGGTGTTAGCTGAGACCCATGCTAGAAAATCAATCTGAGATAAGGTGTCATGTGGTTGCTTATGTTAAGACACTCTACCTTTTTGTTCATTTACGGGTTTCTGGAATTTTCTTCAAGGGTCTTTCGCGCCGATGTCTTTGATTAGTGCCCTAGGATTTTCACTACTACCTCGAAGTCGTTATCGCTGTGCCTTTGTATCCTGTGTGTACCTAGAGGCTTACTTGGGTCTTTATTTGTTTTCTCCGTCTAGGTGTTCTTTAATGCGGATGTGAAGTGGTCTGCCTGTATCGCCAATATGTTCGCCACCACATGTCTTACAAGAGATAAGGTATAGTGTACCTACGCTCATGCAATCACCGTCTCTACCGTTGGGACAAATAACGCAGTCCTTTGTATTACATGACGGTTATATAAGAGGTTCCGAACTAACTGACGACGCAGTGTTTTAGAAGGAATTTCTACAATTCCTACAGAATCTTTTAGTCCTGCTGTTTTTAGACACTTTCTAATAGCGGTACTGACTTCGTCTGGTATGAAAAGTAGTCGAAGAGGTACCTTATTGTTTAGTGTGGCACCCTGTCGTTCCCATTGTGAGGCTTTTCGCTCCTTTTGGGCCTAACGTTAATTGCTGTTCTTTCTTTGTATCCACTATAAATGGCTATTTTTCGCACTAAGTCTAGTGATTCCCTTCTTTCATCGTCTCCCGTGCAAACACTTACAGCTGTTCGATTCATATCTCGGATAAGTGCTTTTTTAGTATGTGAGGGATGAGAAGAAAGGTAATGTGCCAAGATGTTTTTGTTACTAGGCTTGCATACCAGTTTGTATTGTAGCCACTTTCATTCAGTTGAACTTGAACGTTCAAGAAGGGAAGCCAGCTTCTGAATGTTGTTGTTCTCGAGTCTACTCAATAAACTCTGACTGTCCGTTCAGAATTTCGAAGCATTCATCCATCTTCTCCTGTTTAAGGCAGATGACAAAACAACTGTCTATATATCGACAGTAGAGTATTGAACGCCGATGGAGAACTGGAGCTTACACTTTCGACATGAAAGCGATGGCTAAGCTGGGTGCTAGTCTTTGCCCCATTGCCAACCCTCTAATTTGTGTAATATCTTTTCCAAGCACCTGAATATTGAACAGCTTAGGCATGACTCAAGGAGTGCGATAAGCTATTGGACAGACAAGCCAAACATATTTATGCTTTCTATGTTTTCTATAGTAGTTCATGAGTGGCTTGTTTGCGACGTCATTTGAGACGTATGTATAGAACGCTGTAACATCAAACGACTCCATTACATACGTATGATTTGGACACGCATTTTTAAGGTGTTCTAGAAATATATTGGCGTTGGGGAGATGGGTTGGTATGAATTTTAATAATATGCGACAATATGAGACCAAGAAACCATGTTATCCTATCTGACGGCGCGCCTACACAGCTAATGATTAGTCTAACTTCGAACATAGAAGGATCGGTAGACCAAAAATCATTAGTAGAAAGTTTATGTGTTCTAATGAGTGTGGAGAGCACGAGGCAAGTTGGTGATTCAATTTTTAGTTGACGGATAAGAGATCGTTGTAAGCCCGCAGCTTTTGCCGTTCCGACCCATTCTTCATTCAATTTTTGGCATTGTGATTTATATTCCTTTTCATAGAAAGGTCGATGGAGAGAAGCATCATGGAGATGTTCTTCTGTTATATCACATCCGGCTGAAGAGGAATAACTACAAATTTCCCACCTTTATCGCTAATAGATAACCGGATGTTTTTTGAATTTATCAGCTCTCGGACTTCTTTTGTGCCATGTTTTTGTTATTTGGTTAGGTTTGAGCCGAATTCGTTTTGTCGGTAGCGATTAAGTACGTGGAAACGTTCTTCCGAAATTATACGGAAGATTGAGTCAATTTCGCTATCAGGTTGTTGCTGTTTGAAGAACGTTCGTGGAAATGGAGGTTGGTAATGCTGTCTCTTTACGTTGTACTAGACCTAACTTTCTTGTTTCGCTTTATGTAGGAGTTGATCTGGAACTTCGCGCAAATCACAAGCGATAGCACGCAGCGACGTTTTGGAGAGTGGTTGAGCAGGGGAAAAGCTCGGCCCCAATTTGAATGGTGATTGTGCACTATCCTGAGGTTATGGCTGTTAATATGGTAACTCTGAAGGGTTTTGGCGCGTCTTTTACCTCAGATTCCCTTCAAATTTGCCGGAAGCGGGGTTTCTTCAACATTTTGAGCCTGAATTTGAATTCGAATTTAGCTCCCGTAGTAGATTTTCAAGTTTTTTTTCGTAACTTTTGTTTTATCTCAGACACATCATCGTCACAAACAGATATGGACTCATCTACTAATCTTTTTCAAAGATTCTCATCCAAATACTGAGCACAGTGATGTTCTTTATAGACGCATTTTTCCAGAAGTGAGAACAGTTGGTTCTGTGTATTTTGTAGACAAATGCGTAATAAACGCATGTGAATGTTCAGTATTTGGTGCGAATCATTTGGTAAGCCGCACATTTCATGTAACTTCCTATGTTCTATATAGTTATAAAGTTAGGAATGACTTTGTTTTTCATGCAGCGGCTGAGAAAGTAGGTCTTCTGCCTAATTAAGACGATTTTCTGCCTTAGCGATAAGACGTCCCTGATAAGCTGGAAATGTTTAGCTGGTACATTTTGTAACAATTCGAAAGACCGACTTCCCTGGAACCTCGGCATATTAACAATATAAAGCTTTAAGAATGAAAGGAAGGTTCAGAAAACTAATCTTTATTTAAAGTTTCACGAGGTTGGTATCTCTTTCCCAATCGATTGTTCTTCTTTTCCGGTCATGGGTTTTATCGGTTGCCAATGGCTGACGTTTTGGCAAATACGCCTTCTTCACAGCCTGAACGTATTATTCGTTGTAGCTTTATTTACATGACTTTATACTGTGAAAAGAAAAATAATTCAAAAATCTAGGGTATGGTAAGCGATAGTTGATTCAGGGAAAACCACTCACCCTGCGACCTACTCTAGGAACTACTACGTTGTTAGCGCCAGGGTGACGTACGAACCCGCCCCCATGTCACTAGGTCAAATTATGTATAGGTGTCAGCTGAGACCCATGCTAGGAAATCAATCTGAGATAAGGTGCCATGTGGTTGGTTATGTTAAGGCATTCTACCTTTTTGTTCATTTGCGGGTTTCTGGAGAGGGCGGATTCACACGTCACCCTGGCGCTAACAACATAGGTAGTTCCTAGAGTAGGTTGCAGGATGAGTGGTTTTTCCCTGAAACAATTATCGCTTACCAACACCCCAGAATTTCAATTTATTTTTCTTCTCGCAAGTATATAGTCATATAAATAAAGCTACAACGAATAATACGTTCAGGCTGTGAAGAAGGCGTATTTGCCAAAACTTCAGCCATCAGCAACCGAGGAAACCCATCGACCGGAAAGAAGAACAATCGATTGGGAAAGAGAGACCAACCTCGTGAAGCTTTGAATAGAGACTAGTTTCTCTAAAACTTTTCTTCTCATTCTCAAAGATTAAAAAATAATTTTACGCGACCTAGCTCTTTTTTCTTATCTCGCTTTTATTTTCCTGGATATGGATATAACTAATTCTTTAAACATTTAGCGCTGTTTTAATAGCTCAAGTCTCGAAGAACTCAGAAATGTGTTTGCTTTCTGGAGAAGCTCTTTAGATGGTGCTGTAGGTGGAAAAAAAGATTAGTGTTTTACCTCTCGCCGGACAAAGGTCTTTCTTCAGACTATTGTAGTCACATGTGATCTAAGTCAGTATATAAGACTGTTGTTTTGATGGGTGCATTACGGTGGTACATTACGAGCCTATGTGATCTCTTTCCGGTGGTCTCCACTTGAATCATTCGAGTGAAATACATATAAAAAGCAGTGAGTATGTTGAGAGTTGATTTTGTGCATTGACATCTAGGTCTGGTGGTTTCATTTAACGGAGTAATGAAGGTGTTTGGCTTATTAGATTGCGGACTGTTTGACCTTTCCAGGCTCTGAAGAAAGCGAACTGCCGAAACGTCAGCTGTCAAATAAAGGTTAATGTAGCACCTCGTGTTTGGCTTAGAGAAGACTATAAGAAATTGTATTGAAGTATGGCGAGGTTAATGGACAGTCAGTATTGGAAACTATTCTTAGTCAAAATTCTTTCTATTTTTGACTGCCACTTGCAGTGGTAAGATCTTATAGTATATCCAATATGTGGAATACTGTGCAAAAACATTTGCGTCAGCCGGCATTCGAACCCAGATCTCACTCTTTCCGGGAGCGTATGCTAACTACCGAAGCTCGTTTTGCACAGCACTCTGACGCAAACGTTTTTGCACAGTACTCCACACATTGGGTATTCGTAGTCATTCGATAGGCACAAATTTCAGTGATTCCGGCATTATGCTTGCTTTCTGAAGGTGTCTCTGCATTGTATCAGGGAAAATAGTTTCGATTTCACATAGTCGACGAGTTTGTTTACCGGATAATCTACACGCTGGAGGTGGAACGATCGATCTATGCCCTGTCCTTCAGATATGTGAGGTGTATCTTGATATTCAGTCGGAGGATTTTCCTTCGCTTAGAAAGGAACTCATGATTGATTCAGATACTAAGAGGTTTCGCCTGAATGCCTATATACTTTCCGTGCTTCCAGCAAATTATGAGCGTGATATAAATGAAGGCGAACGGCGAGTGTGAAAAGCAACATTATCTTGCAAGCTACAACGTTGTAAAAGGGTTTGCTCGAAGAATAGCCGCGTAGCACTGCAGCCGGAGATTTGCTTTTTCGAATAAATACTAACAATCCCATTAAGAATTCTTGACCACCGAATGAGGTCGAATATTCATTTGCTCTAAATGAATAAAGGGACCAGAAAACCTTTAGATAACTTAGACACGCGTTACGAGAAGTTCAAGATTTATTTCTCCAAATGGACACTAAAAACTTTTCAACACCTGGTAAATCAGTTCAGTGTCCATTTTTCCATGTTTTGGGTAGGTGAGTGCTATATTTATAACATCTTCAGCTTCCTTTTGATTAGCTAGAACTGGTGTTCATGGGTACATGTAAAGATTAACATTACATTGATACAAATAAACGAAATGAGCGTTCAAAACATGAATTTTTGCAAGTTAGTCCACTGTTGTCCGAGTCTTCACTTATCGTGCAAAAGTGTGTTTTGTTTATCTATTTTGCAACTTAAAGTGACACTATTTCGTCTAATCACTCGAAGTAATTGGTTTCTTAGCCCGTTTTCGGTTCGGTGCTTAACACGTCCACTGTTTTCGTTTACCTATAGGATAAAATAACAAAGTTACCGACGCCGAACAACCACTAAGACCGGATTACGTGATGTACTCGACTTTATTCGTTATCACCAGAAGTCATCGCAGGCATATCTTGGTCATATAACTGTTCGCAGCGGTCTGCCGCTGTGCATAGTCAGTGCTGTTGTCTATCCAGAAAATTACATCGTCAATTATTTTACCTCACACAGATGAGAGAATTCGTGAGCTCAGAAACCGGAATCTAACCAACGGCATGTGTATTGCAAGGCATGTAATCGAATTACGCATTTTGATTCACTTAAATATTACGTAGCCAAAAAATTGGTGTCACTGCGGCTTCCGTCAAAAATCTTTGATCTGCTTGTAGCCTTGGGGTTGTCGCAGGGTTTTTATCTAAGATCGGAATGAGACAAAAGAAGATAGCTTTATTTGTGCAGGATTTGCATGTACGCTTCAAATTGCTTTTAATGGAAAGTAATAAATAAATAGGCAGCTTTTGTGATTCGAATTTATATGTGAAGGTATGTGATTTACAGCTTCACCTCCTGTTTGCTTCACTTTCGTTTCTCCTATTTCGGCATGAAAATATTGCCTACAAACCATAGCTCCTATCAACATCAGGTGACAATGACTCCTAAACTGTGATTTGTTTTCGTTAACCCTAAAATTTCATAGCTATTAGTGGTTTATAGAAAAAAAACCTTTCTGTGTAGGAAAATATCACTTAGTAATAATTTTAGCAGTTTTGGCAATTTTATTTATTTAGCAGCTTCCAGCTAATCTCTTTCTTATCCCCAATTTCGCTTATAAATAATTCTTAGTAGGTTTTATTCCATTTCCTCTTACACTATCCTGCATAGTATCGGAAAAGCACTCTGTGATGTTAAAAATCTCGAAAGGAAACGACTTTACTGGTATAAATATAACGATAGCGATGAGACAGACACCGAAAATAGAAATTAAGTCATTATTACTTTGTTGCTGCTTGGTTTTCAAAATCAAAGAGCGCTTGTCCGTCCTTTCTTGCAAAAATTGAACTGTTCTTATCTAATTTAGGTTAGAGCAGATTACCACACTTTTTTCTTCAGATGGTGTAAAACGTGAAGGTCTCGACTGAACAGGTGAACAGTCGTACATAGAACATTTCTCAGTAGACGCAACAGCACAGAAAAAGCAAAGTAAAGACTTACTATTCGCTAACATTTTCTCTCAGATTTGTGGACCACATCTCAATGTCGAATTCTTTGCAAATTGAAAAGATAAGGACAACAAGAATGAAGATTTTGAGGGTGCTAAGTCCTGGATAGGAACGCTCTGTTTTCGATTTCATCACGCATCGTAAGGTAATTGAATGTCATCTTACCAGCATATCTTTCATCTCAAGCAGATATGGTATTTAATTTCATGAGCCCAAACGGTGAACGGCTTAGGGAGCCCAATGAACGAGATCGAAGCAATTACGGTTAGCCATTATTCGATATTGGCCGTGATCTTTTCGATTTAGCAAGTTCGAGTCATTGAGAAGTCTTGCATAGCTGCACTTATAATGTCTTAGATTCGGAGTCTTGCTCATAAGTTAGTATCATTGTGGCTCCATTTCACACCGTGCACTGATTTTGATGAGTGCTATGAGAAAAATAAGAGGCGGCAAACAAAAGGGTATTGTACTTGACGTTAAGCAGTCATATGTCCTTGTCCTATTCGAAAATATTTTGCTGCATTTTTCCTGATACAAGTTTTCCCTACAACAGATGGTTTAACTCGCCTATCATTCAACTCAAAATATGCTGCCTGTTGGGATTCGCCGGTTACAATTTTCTAATTAGTCTTCTCGCTTGGTTAGTTATATGTGAACATCTTTTACGCCCAATGTCCCAAAGACTTTCTAACCTCTCACGTAATGTATCGTCCTTCATGAAAAATTTGTCTTTTTTGTGAATATCATAGAAAATTAGACGGGTAGGTCTTTTTGCAACCTTCAGACTAGTTAACCTAAGGCATTCTCAAGTGATTGCACAAAAGTGCCTGGAGGAATTCAAATCAGGATATTGCTTCTTCAGTGAGCGTACCACTAACCACTCATTCCGGTCACAGCATCCCACTCGCCCCTCCTTCTCGTGGAGGTTTGATGCCCTTGATTAATCTTTTTGATGAATAGACAGCTAGAGGATAGAATAAGGAACATCGTTCGGCGTTGATCACTTAATAATTGCTCTTAATTCGACTGTATCTTGCATCTTTAGAGGTGCATGATTGCATATCTGACCTGTTCAGTGCGTTAGTGTGTCCCATCTACGTATAAAACTACTTTCTAAACTTGTAGCAATTCCTAATCAATTAGATATTGCGGTAACAAAAAAACATTTTGGAGACACCACACTTTATCGCCCATCATCTGATGAGGAATTCCAAAAACAATATCGAAAATTGAACAAAGAATGGGTAAAAATAGCAAATTTGGCTAGTTTGAAACCTTCCGTTATCTCTCAACTAAAACTCAGTCCACCACCATGTCCCGTCTTATACTTAATTACTAAAACTTATAAGTTGGTATGCGCTGCCAATCTTTTGTCTACTAATCCATCAAATTTCAAAGTTAGACCCATCATCAGCTGCGTAGGCGGGCCAACGGATAGGATAATGTGGTTCTGAAACCTAATACTAGTCCAATTACTAACATACATTCCTGCCCATCTCAATAGCACCTCAAATGTTCTTAGCCCATTTACGTAATGCGTCCCCCAACAACGCGTACATAATGGAATCTTTCGAAGTAACCGCCCTTTATACAAGCGTAAGAGGCTTGCACTGCGGGCTCGAATGAGTCCGCAATGCAAGCCATATGCGAGCTTCTAACGGAGCACGAAAGCACCGCAGACATGTATGGCCTCTCCATCCAGCAGGTTATGGCGCTCTTAAAAGAGTGCGTAAACTGTTCAATCATTTAGATGGTTCGCGGTTTATTTTGCCCAAATCAGAGGGCTGGCAATGGAACAACGACTAGCGCTAACCATTGTTATAGCTTTTATGTCTAAAGTGGAGAGCTCAATAATCTATTACCGGCCGTTACTCTACTGTAGATACGTAGATGACTGCTTTGTCGTCTGCTCAGCCCAAGAGGAGATGGACAAATGCTTTGAGTTGCTGAACAGTCAGTCAGAGTACATGAGGTTTACCTGTGAGAAATCGAAAGCAAATGGGCTCTCGTTTTTGAATGTTCAGGTCAACCTGCCCAAAAGCTCCTACAATACGAAATGGCAGCGAAAACCAAGCAATAAAGATATCATGGTTCAATACCTATCAGCTCATCATTCACACGTGAAACGCGCGCTTGTGAAGAACATGTTTCGAGCAGCGTCAAATGTGTGCACACGGAAAGAACACGAGGTAGAATCCTTAAGCTTGTCCTAAAAAATAACCATCTTTAATGGCTATACGATGGGAGCTTCTCAGGTTAGATTTAGAGGAATTTCTATGCTCCCAACCGACAAGTCTGGCGAAAATGATATTTCGTTCTAGCTGCCTTTTACCTCTACCGAAGTAAGCACAGCTATTATACGCTGCCTAAAAAGAGCAGGTTTAGATTATTCGGTAGTATTGGTTGAAATCCCCCAAAGACAATAAAGCGCCAATTAGTTTGCAACCGACTCTATGACCGCCTCTGTAAAGCCAATGACGGCAAAGTTTGTCCAAACGGCATAAACGGGGACTGCATGAGATTGGGTACAATATACCTAATCTCTCGCGAGGCATGCGGCGGTGAGTACATTGGCGAAACGGATAGACCATTATCCCTACGTTCAAAAGAGCACCTAGTTGGGTTACTCAACTCTGATATAAAAACGCCACCAGACACGCATAGGAACCAAAAACATGCAGAGGATTGTTCGGCGTCAAATTCACGATCCTCGCGCAGGAATCAAAAACATCTGCGCGTAAAACCTTAGAAGCCTTTTGGATACATAGCAATGGCTTAAAAATGAACCGAAAAGAGGAGTGCCTCTTAATCACGCGTGACCTTGAAGTATACCTCAGGCTGATTTTTTCCGGCCCGAGTTAGGCACAGCCCACTGATGCACTGACCTTAAGCGGCTGGTTTTCAACTGATAATTGATAGACCCAGACACTAAAATGGTGAGTGTTTTACAATGAAGCTTTTACTATGCGATCCAAAGCACATCTCTGACGTTTTCTGCTAGGGTTATGGAGGTTTTTAGCTTAGTGGATTGTGGATCAATGTGATCCTTCCAAGCTCTGACGAAGGCGACCCGTCGAAACGTTTGCCACCGCGAATATTGTATATTAAAGCTGTATCACTATCTGTAATGTTGTATGCTTCGTTATTATTCAATAAACAGTATAATTAACTCCTCGAAACTGCTAAACAGGAGAAAATACACATTTATCTAACTATGCCAAGGTTTGTAGATAGTCGGTCTTGAGATTGGCCGTGATTTAGCGAAAGATAGACTAACAAGACTTTAAGCCATTGGGAAGTTTTGTATAGCTGCACTTATGATGGTTTAGATTCCAAGTCTTGCCTGTATCTTAGTATTATTGTGACTCCATTTCACACAGTACACTGATTTTGATGACTGCTGTGAGAAAAGTAAGAGGCAGCAAACAAAACGATATTGTACTTGATGCTAGGCAGTCATATGCCTTATTCGGAAATATTTTGATGCATTTTTCCTGAGACAAATTTCTCCTACAACTGATTGTTCAACTCGCCATTCGCCGTTATAATTTAATAACATTCAGACTCAAGATATGCTGTTTGCTCGGGCTCGTCGGTCAAAATTTTTTGATTATTCTTCTCTCTTGGTTAGTCTAACATGAACATCTTTTTTTGAAATAGAGTAAAGAGAACACAGTAACTAAGATGAAGTTTTTAGAAAACACAGATAGTGGAAAGTGAGACGTTTTCTAGTTATTGTTTTGCAGCTTTTCCAGTATGGTAGAAGAGCTTAAGGTTAACTAACCTCGACAGATTTGCTCGCTGTTTTGTGAGTTACCCAAAAGGAAGCCTTTTTTATTTACAAAATATGAAGCAGTTTAGTTTGAATGTGAATGCTCCCTCATATGTAGTTATTGTAAAGCCATACAATGACCAGCAATAACAATGCTTACCTTTTCCCTCCGTCTAGAAGAAGAGTAGTCTGTGAAGATCTTCAATACGAGTTGAAATTTAATGGAAAGCTCAAAAAACTTTTATGAGACTGAGAGCAAATGAATGTGTCATAGTGTAAATGCCCATAGCGAAAATGTTGTCTTCTGGATGTTATAAGTATATTACGCGATAAGCTGTGTCTATAGCTATGTGTGCCATGGCTAACCATTTGAAAGTACTGCGAACGTCGTTACGTCTAATCAGTAACAGGTGCATATCGTAGGGTAGATTCTGACATATGAACGCAATAAACAGCTAAATAAAGGAACAGTGAGACGTGTGTTTCTACAAAATACGTAACGATTTTTTGTGAGCTATATAAAAATTTCACAGCCAAATGTTACCCAGTGATGTGGAATGATGTGCAAAACTTTCGCGTCAGGCGGGACTCAAACCCGCACCTGATTCTATCCGGGAGAGTGTGTTCTAACCCGTTGCACTACTGACGCCCTTTTTACCTGACACTTTTTCTACGCTACAACGCATCGATCTGTCAGCTGTCAACCTCAACGGTATGGCACGGGTAGTCGGTATCGATATTGAACCCAGCTCCACTGACAGATCAGTCACCGCATTTAGCGATGGTATAATGTTATAAATATACCTAGCATTGTAGATTGATGCGCGAAACTTTCGAGACGAGACTCGAACACAGATCTCACTCTATCCGGAAGTGCGTGCTCTAACTCGTCGTACTACTGGCGCCCGTTTTATTCACCACTTTTTCAACGTGACAGACGCATCCATCTGATGAGAGCTTGATTCCCATCTGACGCGAAAAATTTGCAGATCGTTTTACATCACTGGGTATATTATAACATTCATTACACTGTTAAAAAACTGTCAAATAAGTATTTATAACATCAAACCGCTTCTAAAATCGGTTAAATGAAAGCAATTCCATTTGGCTACCCAAAATATCACCATTCTGTGATATTAAAATCGAAGTAAGAAAAGGAGTTCGGCAAAAGCGATATCATCTTGCCAAATTGTTCACTACCAGCCTCGGAAACGTCATGCGAACTTCAGAATGGGATATCGACGGTCGACAAGTACACTACCTTCGCTTCGTTTATGACATCAGCCTCATAACACCAACCATCAGTCAGGCTAATGTTGACCGATTTCGACAACACCTGAGAAAAATTTGCTCACAGACCAAATCTAACAAAGGCAATGTTTATGAGGAACGGATTGATTTCAAATGCCTCATTTATACTTAACAGAATGGATATCAATAAGGATTTAACAAGCTTTCAGCAGATAGGTTTAGTGCTATGCAAACTCCTGTTTTTTCCCTATAGGGACTCACCAGTAGCACCCTCCCTTGATTCAGCCGATAACCTGAGTTAATCTCCTGACACTCCTCTAGTTCGTGATTCAGCCGGTAAACAAGGTCGTAGAAAAAGTGAAACTCGATCTATCATCTCTGATAAACGGTGTTTTTGGAAAATAAACATAACGTTAGAATCACTGGAACTTACGCTATCGAATACTGTTAGTCTAAAAAAGAGCTCTTTGAAGCACAAATATTTTTTTCCTCGCCATTGTGTCATCAAAAGAGCTTTCCCAAAAAGCAAACATATTTTTCAGTTCTTCGAAGATTGTGCTATCGAATGAACACAAGCACTCTAAGGAAGAGCTTTGTCTAGCGAAACATATATAGCAACAGGGTTGGCCCGCCGTTGCCGGTGATTTGACCTGTTGATTGATTGATGAGTATGTTGCCGATGACGGCTACTGATGCTGACGCCTAGAGTGAATATTAGTTTCATTATAGAAGATAATAGAACAACCTAGAAGTACAACATAAGTACAATAACAATGCAATAAGAACGCATTAATAGCAGCTGCGTATAACTGTGTAATCACAATAATAATGAGACATGACGTGCGGACTAAAAAGGTGAAACGATATAATCTAGGGTTGATAAGTGAAGGAAGGGAACTGATAGACTGCGGAGCTTGACTATTCCGTGCACCTCGGGATGAAGTTATGCTGGCCCCGAGCAGACCTATACACCGAGGTTGGGAGCCAGTGGGTGATTTAATATGTCGGAAAGCTTACGGGGTCTGTGTACATGGACTCGAACCCATCCCCGGTGGCGGGCCAAACAGAATTTAAAGGATTTGGTCCACCGCCGTAGTTGCAAGCTTCGCTCACAATGTATGAGCATCGCAAATAGACACGAACGATTGAATCAATCGACAAGGTGATCCACGGCCATTTACGACACGATCTTTTCATACATAGTAACGAGAGCAGAGGCACAGACTCGGAGACAAGAACAGAGGCACGGAACCAAAGACAAGAAGAAAGGCAGAGAAAGGCAAGGGGACATACGACCGACCACAAAACCAGCACGACTCGAGACAGACCGCCGCCGGCTGAACTGGGCAGGGCAACCATTGGTTAGGTCTCGTAGCGATGCCCTAATCACATGTCTCGTCCACGATCGCCATTCAACTGCTCAGAGGAGTAGCATTCGTTCCGTGGAAAGGATGCTACAACATAAGCGAAATAAGTTGAAAAAAGCACATGGCCATGTGGAACATATTTTTATTTGGGATTTTACAGCACTATAGAAGGGTTTTTTCAAAAACCGACCATGTAGGGCTTTAGCGAGAGATTCAAGCTTTCAGTTGCTGCTGACACTCCTGTGAAAAGTCACTGTCCACGAATAAGATCGGTTTATATATTTTTCGTCGTGTAATGTATAAGTATCGTAGTCCTTAATCTGTGCAGTAAATAAGTATAATAACTTTACTGATTTACCGCTGAATAGAAGGAAAAGAAAGATCAAATGTGACCAGATCTCAGTAGGTGTAGGGCTAAAACCACTCTAAAAGGGTTGATAGGACTGTGATTGAGCAATTATGTGATGTTTTAGAATCTCATGTAGAATTGGTGATCTTATGCGTTGGAGAAACAAACAAACGTTGGCACCTGCTCTCTAGCTTCAGTATAATTCCATCACCTGTTTCACCAGTAGTTCTGCTGATCACCATCAAGTGACTCAAGCAGGCCCCCAGCTTCGCTACCGTTTTTTTTATCGCGTGAACGAGTTGCCCAGTGAGTCCTCGCTGCTCAACGGATTCGTCAAGCTTCATATCACCTTCTAGGCTTCTCATAAGGAAATCAGATTATTAGGGTCGATGAACTTTATGTGAAGTGCTTGACATCCCGAAGAAATCAGTCGGTAACGGCTCTTGTTCATCGGTTGTCGTTGAAGCACTTGACGTGTCCGGTCCACCTTGTTTTCGATAGCCCGACGTGTAGAACAGAGCCCTCGATTTTCAATCGGTTACGTAGGCCAGAGCTCAGGATGCGAGATAAGGGATACTCTTAGCATCGGCCTATCGACTGCGCGCTCAATAACTTCAAGTGATCTATAATTCTGTTTACGTAGCGGTCAGGTTTCTGCCACATATTTTGGGGTACGGATAACCGTCAGGTTGAAAAGGTGGCCACGAAGTCGGATTTTCTTCGTTTTATTCACTACGCGCTGCTGTTAAACGCTCCCCAAGTCGATTATCTCCTTCTGCTCGACTCTGAAGCTAGATAGTCATTCATAGTGCTAACTTCAATGAGTAGATAGATAACTGGAGCATTCGAGATGTTCATTCCGCTGTACGTGAATAAGGCATGTAAAACCCATCCGTACCTTATGAACAGCGCTTCCGTTAGATTTTGGAGAAGACTGGCGTTGTCGAGATCGGTCAACATTCGTTCTGCCTGACTGATGCTCGGTGTTATAAGGACGATACCATAATCAAGTGAAGATGATTTCATTGTCCTGCCTATTTTCGCTACCACGTCATCCCCATTCTAGTGCGCGCATGACGTTTTAGAGAGTGGCAGTGGATAATATTAGCGGGATTGTATCACCTTGTCGAACCTCTTCTCTTACGCCGATATCAATATCATTATGAAATGACAATATTTCTGCTTTAAAATTTTTATCTAACGCACTAAGGATCATTATGCACCGAGTAGGAACGTCCTGAATGCCTCTATGCCTCTATGACCGTTCTTTTCCCACTGGATCGAAAGCGTTCTTCAGATCGATAAAAGAGAGACAGCGATCTTTTGTGCTTTCGTTGAACTTCAGTGAGTCTTGTAATTGTGTGGGATGTGGCCTATGTTGCTAAATCCTTTTGAATCCCTGATTGTTCGCATGGCTGTCGTTCGTTTAGCGTTCTGCCGCTACTGTATAGGAGGACCCGAGTGAAGAGTTTATAAGCGACTGAGAGCAAGCAGACTGGGTCATAATTGATTATGCTTTGTTGGTCTCCCATTTTAAAGAACACAGTCTTACCGGTTATTCATTAACTGGAAACTTTGCATTCTGACAGATAACGAGTGAAGAGCCGTGCCAGGTTGTTGATGAGAAGCGGCGAATAGGTTTTTAGGGCTTCCGGTCCTATCCTGTCTGCATCAAGTGTTGTTCTATCTTTCACCAGTGATGTAGTGTATCGGATTTTGGAATGGGAGAAGGAGGTAGTGTCATAGCTCAACTAATTGTTTAAACCTAACAATAGCTGCATAAGGTCATTAGCATGATTAGTGATCAGTTATGTTAATGTTAGTCATCTTAAATGATGATTAACAATATCTCTGTGAGAAATTATGAGGCGTGTGTACGCAAGTGTGTGAGTATGACCGTGTATGCTCTGTGCCTTCTCGACTGCCTGCCTGTCTATGTGTTTATGGGGGTTTTGGGTAAGATGTTGCGAAGAGTAAGTAGAAATCTTTGCAAATAGCGGAAGTAATCTCAGCCACTTTTTCTCTGTAATTACACACCTCCCAAACAAATATGATGCTCTATTATCACCATGCTTACAAAGGCAAAATGGTTGTTGTATTGTTGACTGGTGAATTGTGATCGCTGTCCTCTTTGTGCAGTTGTTGAGCTTGAGATTATGCTTATTTTATGACACTCATCGGTTGACGATTCAATGGTTGAGTTTTTAACGTGTTGTGAGAAGTCGTGAAGTTTATACGGTGTCGACCACCCGATGATTGCCGCGATTTTGGCGAAAATACTTACTCTTCAGATACTTTCATACAAAGACATTGAAGACGACAGAGCTTGTCTAGGATAGTGTTGGTTATTTTCTCTAAAATATTACTTCTGATTGTCGAAGATAGTAGACAACATCTCTTGTCATTTAGAGACATATATACTGGCAAGATCTTTTTGAGATAACATTTTTACAACGGTAGCCCCTTCCATTACTGTACTGGCAATTTTCAGCCTCCTTTCGAGCGTTTATAAAACACATTCATGCAACAATCGTAGCATTTTCCATTATTTCGCTCATGAAGAGTCATTTTTCATCAAATGAAAAATTGAGTATAAATAGCGGAATAATGTTGTCGTGTATACGCTTCCATAGCCTTAATAGTCTGATATTGAATATGACATGTTTTCAGCCGCTAGTTAGTTCTAGGTGATAGGCAGGAGAATGTTGCGTCCTTCATGACTTCTCAATAGCACACTCCCTCAGTTCAGCTGATTCCTTGAGGCCATACTCGTCTATAAAGAAATCGACGATGAGTAATAAATAGCAGCAAGCCAGATAACAGTATCCTCTCACATTGCAGGGACTGTGCTACGGAGAGTCCTGAGGGGCGAAATAGACGCCTGTTTAGCACGTAAACCTAATTAATGGCTCAAAGCATCTTATATCAATATCAGACTATCATTGTTTTTGAGCGAGCTATATAAAAAGGCGGCTGAATGGAGACGCATTTTGATTAGTTGTCGAGTAATCCAAGAAATCACTGGTGATGTCGCATATTGAAGCGGCTTAAACAGTTGTGCTCTCAAAAGGGCATTGAAAGCATCTCACTTTTTGTCTCTGTTTTCATGCTCACTATTTGTTTGCATAAGTTAGTAATTAAGTAATGAATGCGTTTTGCGGCTGCAAAAACCTACGAAAAAAAAACCAACCAACAAAATGCCTGCAACATAAATAATAAACCTGATATTTTATAACCAGCACCTAGATACACTCTTCAATTATAGAAAGGAATTAGAATAACTGAAAAACACCATGTGAATTAAAATAAGACTTGAGCTCATCAGTATATGGCACTTGAAGCTATATTCGGCATAAATGGAAATTTAAGCAAATGTGTCGAAGTGATGCAACAGATTTTAACTGAGGTCATACTTGTTTTTCAAAGAAGTGGCTGGGAAGATGACAGCATTATTTTCCTGCTTACTCCTCTATTAAGCAGCGCTTTCTCTTTGCATAATAATTTCAATCCTAAACTGACACGTCTTTCAGATGCCAACCTTCTTGCCCACTCCGTTGTATGTTCACCCAGAGATTAGTATTGTGTCTGTGATCATTAGCGAGGTGAGCATTAAGCTGTTAATTTATGATTGTGAAAGCATTTTTTAAGATTTTGACGCGCAACTAAGCCTTAGTGTCGAACGCTCAAATTGTTTTTCTCAAAAGCACTGTGCAATTCATTTAATCAGAGACAGTATGGGTTCCTTTTTTATTGAAGCTGTGGGGACAACCATTCCAGCTAATGCTTGATATGGAAAGAGCCGCAAATGACCACATGATTTGTTTGATATTTCGGTATGATAAGACGTAGTCATTACTCTATCGATGCTGCATAGGTCGATGGAGCAGGACTATCAATTTTTGTAACCGCAGCAGCACTCACAAGTTTTTTTGCCTACCAACTACAGTTTTACGCTTTCCACAGCTTTCTGTGTGAGAAATAGTTCAGGACTCAAGTCCAGTTTGAAAATGCCTCAGGCAACTATTTACAATCTCAAGGTGCACAGCTTTGCTTGACAGGAATTTGAACTAATTCTGATTTGCAAAAATGTGCGTACTCTAGAGGATATAATCTTAAGCAATAAAGTTTCGTGTAAGATGGTATGAAGCATCAGGGTACAGGTTGGAAATTCACTGATTTCGGAAATCCTAAAATGTTGGACCAGCATAGTAAACTGACATTCAAATTGTAATAAAAATAGAGGTGTAAAGTTACTACCAAAATAAGCGTAAATCAATGAATTCCACTTTGGAACTATTGGTTTGGTTTCAAATAATACTGCTATACTAGCCGCCTGTTGCAATCCGGCCATGTGAAACTCTTCTGACTTGCTGTGTCTCTCATACAGCATCTCTTGTATGGCCGTACTACTTAGCTTCGTCTTTTAGATCACACCAACTACACTCTTAAATGTTTTTGGTTTCAACCAATATTAAGCTGGCTAGGTAAGCTTTGGAGTCGTATAATAACAAGTCCAGTGAGGCTGGTTATTTCGCAAAATCCGCAATTTCTTTTGCACTTCGCTTTTTCTTTTCGCTTAGGCTTACGATCAAGCCTAGGCTTCCGGCTCTGGGCTTAAGTTTAGGCTTAGACTTAGGCTCAGCTTTAAGCCGGCTTTGAAATCGCGTTTATCTTCGTGAAACACACATTCACACCCGTATCCACATACACGTAAACGCATCATTCTCTAACATCGGCTTCAACTCGAGTGATAGCCCGTTAAACCGGGCTGTAAAGTGACTGTGGATCACCGCGAGGACCTCCGGCTAATACTGGCTAAAATCGCGTCTTCAAGGCGTTTTCCGACGAGTCGTAGCCATTTGTCGAAATTGCAAAAATCGCAAGTATTTTTGCACTTTGCCAATTCCTTAGGCCATAAATCGCCTTGAAAGCTACGAGCACCAGGGAAATTCCACCCTGCGTCTTTTCATGACGCTAGCTATCTACTTATATCAAAACCTCGAAAGTGATCTTTTTCGAAAAATTTTCCATAAAATTTCCTTCTCAATAAACTTTCAAAAACATAATTTTCAGTAGAAAATGGCCGTTTGCTCTATATTTGATGAGAAGAGCGCATGTATCGCAGTGATTATAGGTTCTCTGCGCTGCATATAAGCTCGACGGTTCGAGCTCGTGCTTATGGCTCACCAAGCCTTCATACTCTCGGGATCAGTAAACTGATATTACAGTTCTGTAGAAGGATAACAGACACTGACTAGATGCGGCGATAGATCACTGCGAGTTGTTATAAAAGGCCAATATGCATACACTTTACTCAGTCGAAGATAAAAATGCAGACCACTGCATGGCTCATCATTCAGGGGTTCATTAACACGAGTGAAATGTTGCCATGTCTACTGCCTTTTTCAACCAAATAGAACTTTTCCCTTAGGTACTCAGCTGTGTGCTGAAGAATGATATCCCTATGAAAGCATTAGACAGACCAGGGGTTCTCTCCTATTGAGAGGCGTTTTAAAAGCACCTACACGTGATCTCATTGAACTTATCCGTAGAGGTGAGCACTGGACGAAGTACAAGAAGCTCTTTCGACAGCATAGTGGACTGAGGAGAAGTGTATAAAGCACGTGAAATGACAAAAACTGCAGCGATGGATAATGTTCTTATGAGAATATAAGTGGATAATGAAAGAACTTACTGTCGCAATAAAACAAATCTCTCCAACCTTCTTTCCAGACGTCCTCTTCGTTCTTTATTCCAGAAGTCTAAAAGCCCTGACTTCTATATCAAACTAATAATAAAAAGTAGCTCTAAATTACACATCAGATGTCGTCGTGTTGTAATGTGCAGTATCATTTTTGACAAATAAGCATTGCTTTGTAATTATTTCCGCATGTTTCAGCCCAAAATAGCCTAACTAAAGCTTCTACGATGAAACCATCTTGAGTGACGATTAAGCCTGTATCATTATACAAAAATAAAAACTGAAAAAAGTAAGTACAACACAAAATTGCGTGTTCCAATCTCAAGTGACTCGCCGACTGCGCCGACTGCCACGCAGTCGCGACGCGGCGTCGCCTGCCTATCAGCGGTGGTCTCTAAAGGGTTAGAATGGACAGAAACTAATGAAAGCTTGAATTTCAAATCAACAGATCTTTAGCGGAAGTGGGCTTTTAACTGTACTGATAGACAAAATGGTCGGTATGGCTAATATTATGCTATGGAATGTGGAAATCTACTCTCACCTCGCTGCATCGCTGAATAGAGTCATTGACACTACATTTCCTCTACAAGTGACTCTGAGAAACGCCTCTTTCGTGATTCTGATGTGTTGGATGCTGGGAGCGATTTACGCATTACCGTATATTTGGAGTAAGCTTTTCTATTATGTAGTTAATGAGTTCGGTAATTTGTTTCAAAGTGAAGCAGTTTTGATTATCTGATTAAATAATGCGGTAGGTAATTAATTTTACAAAGTTCCTCCACAAATTCACAAAAAGTCAAATTGCTTATTTACAAACGACTCCTAGATAAAGCCAACGAAGGGTTGTTTTTTACCCTCAAATACGAGTTCTCAAAAAAGACGCTGTAATACTCGAAACCCTAAATAAAGTCCATGCTTAGTGACTGCGCACTTACATCTCAAACATTTCTTTTTGATACTTCAACTAAGCAAGGAAAGCTCTTTATTTAAAATCAAGACCTAAGCTCTCTTACCTACAGCACTACTATTGAAAATGAAATAATCTTATTCAGGATATTGTTTTGACTACGATAAGAAGAAGGAAATTTAAAATGTTCCGTTGGTCCGTACAATTCGTGAAGACTGACCGTTCAAGTATCGAAACATACAAGTGGTATGTTATGAAATGGGACTCCTTTCCCTGGGAATGGGACTTCCTTGGAAAATTCGTTTCCGTTATCATTTGTCACCTCATCAGGGCCAAGGTTTCCTTAATTGATAACCTACTAGATTTCTTAATGCGGTCTATGACTCTTTAGGTTAATGAGTTGCAAAACTGCCTAGCTTTCTTACCTTATTATGCACAAAAGCAAAATTAGAGCAATTACTGAGCGCGTTACAGAAAAAAAAACCTGTGAACCAATTGATTGTAAGCAACTGTCAAGAAGTTTTGGTACCTATAAGCTCTAAAGCTTCACAATAAAGTCACAGGTGCAACCCAGAAGACGAAGACAAATAGAAAACATCAACTGACGATGCCGTGAGAGATACACAACAGGCCGAACGAATTCCGCATCGTCGGATTGCGTAGTACTGCAGATACAGCGGTGCCATTTGGGAGCAAACCAAACACTTCCACCTATAGCCACACGTTTTCTTTTGGTACTAAACAAGAACAGGCTATACTACTTTTATGACCAAAATACTGGACAGACAACGTAATTATGCATTTCATAGACCGATACAATACGACTACTGGCAATGATTATACAATTTCGTTAGACATCTTAGCATGAGGAAACGACCTCTTTCGTTGGACAGAATTTTTGCATAAGAATTTCAGTAATCACCTAGAAGCTTAAAGTTTTGGCTACACAGCACACACTCTCTTCCTAAAAAAAACTTTTCGTAGCGGCGCAGTATTTGATAATTATGTTTCACATTATCACACGGATTTTGTTACTTATTTGAGATTTTTTTCTTCATTTCCCAGAATTTCTAGGCTTTTGTAGTGCACTTGTGAAGAAAACTTTTTTAGCGTTCCAATGTTTACGTATAGAATTTTATTTCGTACTATTACATAGAGCAGCTATCAAGCCTAAGCCTCAGCCTGAATAGCTTAAGAGTGAGCGCGAACAGCATACAAACTTGTAGAAGAAGTCATATAATATCAGAATTATAGGTCTTCTTTAGAGATTCTTCAAAATGGAGAAGAAATTCAAATTAAGTAATAAAAATTTCACGCTAGATGCGAGTCTAGCCAACGCTATCGATCAATCACGGTGTGGATGCCACTGTCAACACACACCCAACCCACGCCCAGCCCAGCACACACACTAGATCACCAATAAGTGAGCAGCGTATGTAGAGCGCAATCTAATTTTCCCTGTTACACTGCACTGAAACGGTCCTTTCAGAAGAGTAGGCACAACGCTGGAATCACTGAAACATACCCTGTCGAATGGTTTCTTATAATTCCAGGGAACAGCTGTGTCCTGGGAGAAATACACGTATGTAAGATACAAATGTTTCCTTTCCGCTATATCTTCATGGAAAAGTTTTCTTAAACCGAGCATGTGTAGCAGTAGTCAGAGATATGATTATTCGAATAATCACCAACAAAATTATGAAAGTTTCTTGTCCAGCAAGAAAAGTTGCTTCTCCATGACGTGCAGTCTAACGAAAAGATCCGTAATGGTTTTTCACTAAATCCTTTCCTCTTCATTAAGTGTGAGAAGTTGAGAAGTGTTTGGTCATTAGTAGGTTTGGATAAAAATACGGCACATATACGTATCCTAATAATCATAATGAAAGCTCTAAAGCAAAACGATTTACAGTTCACTCTCAATGATTAAACACTTGGAATGTTTAGGAGATCTACTACATCAGGGGGCGATCGTGGTCGCCTCGCAATGACGAAACCCCGGGGCGGTATGCCGGGTCAACGATGTGTGAGTATCATGGTAGTATAAGTCACATACGTCTCACACTGTATGCTCGAAAGCGCGCTACGAGCCCGCTACCCACCTCCGGGGGTGAATCGCCCACAACCCCCACCAGTGGGCTCTTCTCCGTGACTAGGGATGCAGTTACAATCCTTTGTGCAACATCGACTAGTATACTACCAAGAGAGAAATGGTAAACATCCTTACGTCTTATGTGAGCCTTGAGTGGTAAACAAAATCACATCTTATGGCATTAGTCAGCAATCGGCAGTCAGTGTTTTATTATTCAATCAACAAAGCTACGTTGAGTCATAAACATCCCTAAGTCAGACCGATTAGGCAATAAGAGAAGAAGAACGTCAAGTGGTCGGTAATCGGGATAGAAGTGGTGCACTATCCTACGTCTTGTGTGGTATAACTGTGTAACCACAATAATACTGTGACGTAATGTGCGGGCTGAAAAGGTGAATCGATGCAATTGAGGATTGATAAGTGAACGAGGTGGACTGAGAGACTGCGGGCTTGACTAGGCGGTGAACCTCCTTCCTCGGTGGCCGGCCAAACAGAGCCCAAAGGACTTGGTCCACCACCGTAGTCGCAAGCTCCGCTCTGAATGTATGAGCATCGCAAATAGACACGAACGCTAAAATAAACAAGGTGATCTACGACCATTTATGGCACGATCATTTCACGTGAGCAGAGGCAGAGATTCAGAGTCTAGAACAGAGGCTGCGAACCAAAGACAAGAAGTGTGACAGAAAAGAAGAAAGAGAAGCAAGGTTATTAACACATTCACATACACAGTCATACACACATACGTACGAACGTCACAAAATCTCATAGAGATATTTTTAATCATCATTTAACATGATTAACATTGACGTGACTGATCACTAATCATGTTAATGACCAGCTATTGTTATTAGTCGCGCTCTGACACTCTCTCCTTCTCCATTCCATAATCCGACACGCTACATCGTTGTTTAAAAATAGAACAACACTTGGTGCAGACAGGATAATACCGGAAACCCTGAAGAACCTACCGCCACTTCTCATCAGCAGCCTGGCACGGTTCTCCACTCGTTACCTGTCAGAATGCAAAGTTTCCAGTCAGTGAAAAACCGGTAAGACCGTGTTATTCAAAATGGGAGACCAACAAGACATAATCAATTATGACCCAGTTTGCTTGCTCTCAGTCGCTTATAAACTCTTCACTCGAGTCCTCCTATACAGTAGTGACAGAACGCTAAACGAACGACAGTCATGCGAGCAATCAGGGATCCAAAAAGGATTTAACAGCATAGGCCACATCCACACAGTCACAAGACTCATTGAAGTTTCACGTTAGCACAAAAGATCGCTCTGTCTCGTTTTTATCGATCTGACAGAGCCTTCGATCCAGTGGAAGAGAAACGGTCATAGAGGCATAGAGGCATTCAGGACGTCCCTACTCGGTACATAATGATCCTTCTTGGGTTAGATAAAGATTTCAAAGCAAAAATATCTCCATTCTATGACATTAATAGCGGCATAAAAAGAGAGGTTTGAAAGGTGATACAACCCGCCAAAATTATTCACTGCCATTTCTGAAATGTCATACGAGCACTAGAATGGGATGACATGGGAGTGAAAATCGGTGGGACAGTTAAATTATCTTTACTTGATGATGACATCGTCCTTATAACATCAAGCATTAGCTAGGCAGAATGAATGTTGACCCATCTCGACAACGCCAGTTTTCTCTAAAATCTAACGGAAACGATGTTTATAAGAAACGGATGGGTTTTGAATGCTCTATTTCATACAACGGAATGAACATCTCCGGATGCATCAGTTACCTATTTACTTATTGAAGTTAGCACTATGAATGATATCTGGCTCCAGAGTTGAGCAGGAGGAGATGATCGACTTGGAGAGAGTTTAACAGCAGCGCGTAGTGAATAAAACGAAGAACATCCGACTTCGTAGCCAGCTTTTCGACTTGACGGTTATCCGTGCCTCAAAATATGCAGCAGAAACCTGGCCGCTACGTAAGCAGGATTATAGATCACATGGAGCTATTGAGCAAGCATTCGATAGGTCGATGCTATGAGTATCCCATATCTCGCATCCTGAGTTCTGACCTACGTAATCGATCGAAAGTCGAAAGTGCCGTTTCACACTCCGGGCTATCGAAAATAAGGTGGGCCGGACACGTCAAGCGCTTCGATGACAACCGATGGACAAGAGTCGTCATCGACTGGATTCTTCGGGATGTTAAGCACTTCAGGTGAAGATTCACCGACCTAATGGCACGATTTTCTCATGAGAAGCCTAGAAGGAAGATATGATGCTTGACAAATCCTTGAGCAGCGAGAACCCACTGGGCAACTCTTTTACGCGATAAAAAAACGGTACTGAAGATGGGGGCCTGCTCGAGTCACTTGATCATCAACAGGACGACTGGTGATTTATATGTATAAAAATGTATAAACCGACCTCATTTAGTGGACAGTGACTTTTCACAGGAGTTTTAGCAGCAGTTGAAAGCTTGAATCTCTCGCTAAAGCCCTACATGGTCGGTTTTTGAAAACATCCTTCTATAGTGCTGTAAAATCCCAAATAAAAATATGTTCCACATGGCCATGTGCTTTTTTCAACTTATTTCGCTTATGTTGTAGCATCCTTTCCACGGAACGAATGCTACTCCTCTGAGCAGTTGAATGGCGATCGTGGACGAGACATGTGATTAGGGCATCGCTACGAGACCTAACCAATGGTTGCTCCGCCCAGTTCAGCTGGCGGCGGTCAGTCTCGAGTCGTGCTGGTTTTGTGGTCGGTCGTATGTCCCCTTGCCCTACTCTGCCACACTTCCTGTCTTTGGGTCACTGCCTCTGTTCTTGACTCTGAATCTCTGCCTCTTCTCTCGTTACTGTGTATGAAATGATCGTGCCGTAAATGGTCGTGGATCACCTTGTCGATTGATTCTAGCGTTCGTGTTATTTGCGATGCTTATACACTGTGAGCGGAGCTTGCGACTACGGCGGTGGACCAAGTCCTTTGGGTTCTGTTTGACCCGCCATCGGGGATGGCTTCGGTTCCATGTATATAGACCCCGAAAAGCTTTCTCACATATTTAATCACCCACTGGCTCCCGCCCTCGGTGTATAGGTCTGCTCGTAGCAAGCATAACTGCATCCCCAGGTCTACCTCCTGGTCAAGCCCCGCGGTCTATCAGTCCACCTCGTTCACTTATCAATCCTCAATTGTATCGATTCACGTTTTCAGTCTGCACGTCACGTCACGGTATTATTGTGGTTGCACGTTGTACCATATAAGGCGTAGGACAGTGCTCCACTTTGATTCCAATTATCGATATTTTGAAGTTCTTCTTCTCTTTAATACCTATTCGAACTGACTTAGGGATGTTTACGACTCCATGTAGCTTTGTTGATTCAACAATAAAACATTGTCTACCGATTTCTGACTTAAGCCATAAGATGTAATTTTTTACCACTTAAGACTCAGATAAGACGTAAGGTTGTTTACCACTTCTCGCTTGTTAGTGGGCTGTTCGATTTTGCACAAAGGATTTTAATCGCAAAGCCAGGACAGAGAAACGAGCCCAGTGATGGGGGTCGTGGACGACTCACCCCGATAGGTGGCGGGTTCGTAGCACGATTTCTAATATAGTGTGTGACTTATATGACTTATACGACCGATCATACTCATACTTTGTCGACTCGGTATACCGCCCGGGATTTCGTCATTTCAGGCAACCACGATAGCCCCCTGACGCTCCCCCCTCCACCATCTCCTGATTGAGGTTTGCAAACACTTCAAAGCAGAATACTCCTTGTATTCTGCCAATCGGTTTTCGCTCTTTGTCCTCATGTATTTGACCCAGGTTGACATACTACTCATGTTACGAAGTTGCTATTAGTCGAGCTACTAGCGTACATTGATTTAGCGATTGTTATGTGATATGTCTGTTGATCCGTCAGTTGTATTGGTTGACGGATATGGGTGTAATATTATGGCAATTGCTGTTCATTCAAAGTTATTTTCCTTTACGCGATTTGTTCTTGTTGCATTTTCGGTTAAATTAATCCGCGTGGCAGGCGTGCAATCACATATCAACTGACAGGGCATTTATTACTGTAATCGATACAGCAGAAGAGGGTTGATTCATTGTGTACGAATTGAAAGGAGAGAAGCTTGTCGTTTCGAGTAATTTCGTATGACGGCGCCTAAATTTCAATGCGCCTGGTAATTGTTTCTGAGCCACTAGCGTGGTCTGCTGTTAGCATTTATACAGTGCCTTGCAGCCTCGTCATATGAACAGTGCTTTTCCTTTGAGCCGATCTCTTTCGGCGGGAGTTAAAGAGTCGAAAATAATCATCAGACATGTTGAATTTTGACTGTGGTCTCAGGAAACACTTGAAACGAGCGGTTTGATATTTTACGCATACCTGCCAAGAGGAATCGAGTGTACAACGCTGCTGAATCAGTGATTTCTTTCACTTTAATAGTACGTGTAAAGTGTAAGTCTGCGACCTCTGTACGTAGGCAGATTTCCTCCAAAATAATTGGCTCAAACGAAAGGCAGTGGGCAACTGACGAGGCTGTAAGGTCGAAACACGAGCATTATTCTGTTTAAGTGTCTATAACAGACTACATGGATGGTTCAAAAATAATAACAAGCAGTGGAGCTTTTTTTGATGTAATGCATAGAAGGTGACCTTCCGAGAAGATTGTCACGGATAAGCTAGCGTGTACTATCTCTCCATTAATTGCCAAGCTATCAAATAAAACAAGCTGAAATCGTATTTTGGAGTGCTTGACAAACTCTTTTTGCCTGGATGACATTGGAAACATAGAAATCTGAAATCCATGTCGTTTAATTTTTTGCTTGTTGGGATATCTTAGCTACGGATTGTTGACTACGCAAAGACAAAATGTAGTTGTTTGCTAGGATAATGCCTGTAAGTGAATCTAATATTTCTCAGTCAATTCTCAGGTTCACAATCTAAGAAAGCGTAGGAGCTACTGGAGGGCACTTCGTAGTTTAGAATTTGGGGCGTATAAAATGTTAGTACTGTAAGTTATGAGTGACTAATGCTCTATATTTAGCAAGTTGATCTACCAAAACAAAATTTAGTAGTGATGTTAGAGGCTTACTACGACAATTTCGTAATCATTTTTCAACCAAGCTGCCATAGCCATAAAAGCGTGTGTTTGTCTCCTTACTCTACCAGTATTCAGCCTCGTTTTCCAACTATCCAATTTTTCATCAACAGGAAGCCAGCATAATTTCCAGATGGCAAACTTCTTGTGCACTTCGCTGTGTGTTCACTCTGAAAACTTAGCGGTGTCGATAATCATGACCGTGGTGAGTCTTAAGCGACCGTTTTTTGGGTTGTAAATGTGATAGATCTCCTGAAAATTTCAAGAGATTAATCTTCGAGAGTGACCTGTAAATCAATTCGCTTTAAAGCTTTCATTATGATTATTAGATTATGTATATGCACCGTATTTTTATCCAACCCTGCTAATGGCCATGACACTTCTCAACTTCACAGACTTAATGAGGAATAAAAGATTCAGCTATAAACCATTGCGGATCTTTCCGCTAGACTACACGTCATGGAAAATGACTTCTCTTGCTGGACAAAAAATTTGATAATATTGTTGTTTATATGTATATATAATTATTTGAAAAATCAAATCTCTGACTACCGCTACACATGCTCGGTTTAAAAAAACTTTTTTATGAGGATATAGCGGAAAGGAAACATTTCTATTTTACATACGTGTATATCTCGCAAGGCAGAGCTGTTCCATGGAATTATAAGAAACCATTCGATAGAGTATGTTTCAGTGAGTCCAACGCTGTGCTTATTTTTCTGGCACTAGCGTTCCAATGCAGTGTAGCAGGGAAAATGAGATTACGCTATACGCGGCTCACTTTTTGATGATTTAATGTGTGTGCTGGGCTGGGCTGGGCGTGGTTGGGTGTGACTGGCAGTGGTATCCATAGCGATCGATAGCGTTGGCGAGACTCGCAAATGGCGCACAATTTTCATTACTTAGCATGGAATTTCTTCTCCTTTGGAAGAATCTGCAGAAAAAACCTACAATACTGATACTATAAGATTTTCTCTACAAGATCGTATGCTTTTTCTGCTTAGTCTTAGACTATTTAGGCTCAGGCTTAGGCTTGATAGCTATTTTATCTAGCAGTACGAAATAAAATTCTAAGTCTAAACTTTAGAACGCTAATAAGTTTTCTTTACAACTACATTACAAAAGCCTAGATTTTTGTGGAAAATGGAGAAAAAATTCTCAAATAAGTAACAAAATCCGTGCGATAATGTGAAACATAAATCTTTCTATTTTGACTGCCACTTGCAGTGGTATGATGTTATTAGTGTACCCAATATGTGACTGTGCAAAAACGTATGCGTCAGCCGGGATTCGAACTCAGATTTCACTCTTTCCGGCGTTTCCTCATACTAAGCCGTGTAACGAAATTGTATCATCATTGCCAGTAGTCGTATTGTGTATCGGTTTATGGAATGCAAAACCACGTTGTCTGCTCAGTATTTTGGTCAAAAAAGTAGTGTGGCTTGTTCTTGTTAAGTATTAAAAGAAAACATGTGTTTTTAGATAGGAGTGTTTGGTTTGGTCTCAAATGGCACCGCTGTATCCGCAGTACTACGCAATCCGGCGATGCGGAATTCGTTTGGCCTGTTATGTATCTCTCACGGCATTGCCAATTGGGGTATTCTACTTGTCTTCGTCTTCTGGGTTGCACCTGTAACCTTATTGTAAGGCTTTAGAGCTTATAGTTGCCGAAAATCCTTCACGGTTACCAAGAGTCAATTGCTTCACAGTTTTTTCTTTAGCGCGCTCAGTAATTGCTCTAATTTTGCTTTTCTGCATAATGCGATAAGAAAACTGGACAGTATTTCACTCATAAACCAAAAGAGTCACGAAACGCATTAACAAAACTACTGGGTCATAATTCAAGAAAATTTTTGCCTTGACAAGGTGACATATGATGACGGAAACGAATTTTCCAAGACAGAGAAGAGTTCCATTTTATAACAAACTACTTGCATGTTTCCATACTTGAACGGTCAGTCTTCACGAATTCTACGGACCCACGAAGCATTTTAAATTTCCTTTCTCTTCTCGTAATCAAAACAATATCTCAAATAAGAATATTTCATTTTTTAGTAGTAGTGCTGTAGGTGAAAGAACGTAGGTATAAATTTAAATAAAGAGCTTTCTTTGCTTGTTCGAAGTATCAAAAAGAAATGTTTGAGATGTAAGAGTGCAATCACCAGGCATGAACTTTAGATAGGGTTTCGAGTATTACATTGTCATTGTAAGACCGTCATTGTCATTGTAAGACCGTCATTGTAAGAACTCAAATTTGAGAGGAAATAAATCAGTCCTTCGTTGGCCTTATCTAGGAGTCGTTTCAAAATAAGCAATTTGACCTTTGATGAATTTGTGGCGAAACTTTGTAAAGTTAATTATCTACCGTATTATCTAGTCAAATAATCAAAGCTGCTTCACTTTAGAACATTCTTGCTCCTGATATCTCATTTTTTTCTACTGAAAACTGTTATGGAATGCGCTGGATTAAGGAAAATGTTTTTTAACACTCGCAAAGATTTGAAATTTTGTTTTGTTTCAAACAGTATTCGTTACTGCAAATCTGCTGGAATATCTCAGAAGTATTTTACAAGAATTTATCACAGCGACGCTAGTTATAGTGCATAAAATCTTGGTTTACTCTTACTCTGGATATCAAATGATGGTGATGGAGGAAATTTAGCTTCGACTTTTGATAGGTACTGCTAGAAGCAACTTTCGGTAAGAGATGCTGCGAAGGAGATGTGTGATGCAGATGGTGAAGGAGCAGTGAGCCATGTGACAATGCCGAACTCTACTGCAAACAGCTGGACCGAGTGTACGAAGCGTTGAAGGAAAAGTACCCGATATTAGTTCGCCGATAGCGCGTGTTGTTTTTGCAAGACAATTCCAAACTTTAAAAGGCAAAGAATACTAAGAAAAGCTGAATGAATTTGACGGTCGAGGTCTTGCCACACTGAGCCTGCAATGAAGATGCTGCGTCGTCCGATTCTGGTCTTTTCTTTTAAGAGAGCAATTCCTGAGTAAACGTCGATTTGAGACATCTGACATCAAGTTGAAGAGTTATTCTAGGAGTTTTTTAACTCTTAGCCAAGTTTTCTCCATCTAAATTTTTATATAAACTACGAATTTCTAGCGAAAGTTAAAGAACTTTTTCCCTAACCTAATAATAATATGTATACCAGTACGAACTGAGATGCGACTATAGGTCTGATCATTGAAATGGTTTCAATAAGATTTTACATGCTTGCATAAGAATAAAGGCCTCACTTTTTGCAGTGCAAGCGATCTATCTACGAAGTTCATGGGTAAACTGTTTGGTTTGGTGGTTCTCGTGCTATGGAATGTGAGCGTCTATTCTCATCTCACCATCGCACTGAACAGAGTTGTCGCAATTACGTTGCCCCTTCGGGCTCCCTTGGTATTAACCGTGAAAAACACCGCTTTCGCCGTTTTCGTCTGCTGGGTGCTCGGCTTCGTTCATATCGCACCAAATGTTTATAGTGAGTTTCTATGTTTTCGTCGCTTAGTCTTGATAACCGACTCTCATTATACCTCAAGAGCAACAACCTGCGTAAAGCAGATGAAGCTCTTGGCGGTGATCAATCCTCGAAAGATGCGCCATGCATTCGTCTTTAATTTTTAAATTCGATTCAGTCGATTGAATGCCTATCTGGCCATTACAATGACTCGCGGTGGCCTTCTGCTGAACTAAGTTGTGCTGCTTATCCTCTCAGACAAGTGTGAGACCTGTCTGGCACCAATTCGCCAACTCCGGTGGGAAGGATGGCTTGGTGAGCATGAACGCGAGATCGGACCATTGACTTCGTGTGCGACGCAGAGCACCTCTAACTATTTCGCCACGACCAGCATATTTCCATATTATTGAGCTGACATAACGCCCGCATAAAACCATTCAGTCAATAAATCTTTCTATTTTTCCGTATTTTGTCAACTGTGTCTTGACTCTATTCGATGGTCCGGACGTGGACATCCTCGCAGTTTAGGTGCTCTTTCATATCTAGGTGCATTTAGTACTTTCAGACATAAAAATTTTCCATGACTACATCGAGTAGCTGAGTGTTTTCCACAAAAATCAATATGAGTATATACAACCGACTCAAATGATAGACTCTCTCTCATCACAATCAGTTTCTTAGAGTGATGGAATGTTCATTATATAAGAATTTAAACAAGTTACAGTGTTATGTATGCACAAAATTTTGGCCTTTTTACATTAAATGTTGTTTTTCTTTCAGCCGAGAGCTGTTTCCTCGTTTTCGATACAGTGAATTGGGAGTGGACGTTTCTCAATACGACGTGTGGTTATATCATGGAAGTCTTTATAGAGTTCTATACCAAAATGGGCGTTTTGGTCCTGATTTTTATACTAGACTGCATCACATTAATCTGTTTGAGGATTGAACGCACGGTTAGTAGTTAATAATTTGCCTTTCACAACCATAATTGGAATCCGTTTGATAAAACTGCGAAAATGCTCGCATGTGAACAAAACACGAGTTTGATGCACATGCGATGGGATCGAACCACGTCTATCCTTTTCATGAACGTGCACGTTCAAATTACATTATCAAGGATCTCTCCCTTCCCTTTTTCAGCCATGAAAGAAAGGGCGGTTGCGCGTGTCTTGGAAATGGCAGTCATGACAATTTTTTATAGTCTTCTTTAAGCCAAACACGAGGTGATACAATAAACTTTATTTGACAGCTGACGTTTCGGCAGTTCGCCTTCTTCAGAGCCTGGAAAGGTCAAATTGTCCGCAATCCAATAAGCCAAACACCTCCAACACTCCCTTAGAAAAAATCACCAGACCTATATTTCAATCGCATCAAGCACAAAATCAACTCTCAACATACTCACCGCTTTTTATATGTGTTCCACTGAATGATCCAAGTGGAGATCACCGGAAAGGAGATCACATAGGCTCGTAATGCACCTTACCCATCAAAACAACAGTCTTATATACTGACTCAAATCACGTGTGATTACAAGGCATTCCTCCCTGCGGTTCATGGTTGGATTGGTGGTATTAATCCAAAGTGCTTCAAGAAGTTTTCGCGCTGATGTTTTTTGTTCCTGCGCAAGGATGGTGACTTCAATCTCAAAATTAGCTCCGTCATGTTCCTGTTCTCTATGCTTCCCTAGCGGGGTGTTCCGTCTTCTAAGACGCTAATCAGCTAGGTGTTCTTCTATGCGGGCATAGAGCGGCCTACCCGTTTCGCCAATATATTTATCGCTACACGCTTTGCAAGAGATTAGGTAGACTGTACCTACGCTCGTGCAATCACCGACTCTGCCGTTAGGACATATTTTATAATCTTTCATTATACAGAGACGGTCATATAAGCGGTTGCGAACTAATTGGCGTTTTAGAGCATTCGGTGTCATTTCAATAATGAGCCACCGATTGCTCTAAACCTGCTCTTTTCAAACAGCGTTTTATAGCTGCACTAATCTCATTTGAAAAGAACGGGAGGATGAACGGGATTTTCCTTTCATTCGAGTTTTCGTTCGGAGGCGTACTATTTCCTCTAAATCTAAGCCGAGGGGCTACAAATTCATATCCATTAAAAGTGGCTATTTCCCGAGCCAATTTCACGGATTCTACTCTCTGCTCCTCCCAGTACATACGTTGGCCGCTGTTCGAAACATGTTCTTTATTAGCGCCTTTTTCGTATGTGTGGGATGAGAAGAGAGATAGTGAACCAGGATATTTTTACTACTTGGCTTCCGGTACCACTTTGTGATGTAGCCGCTCTCGCTTAAGCTTATTTGCACGTTCAAGAATGGAAGCCAATGATCTTTTGGTATCTCACGGGTAAGGTTTATATACTCTGACTGTTCATTCAACAATCTAAAGCAATTGTCTAGCTCCTCTTGAGTGGAGCAGACAACCAAACAGTCATCTATATTCCTAGAGTAGAGTATTGACCGGAGATCCATCACTGGTGCTTCCACTTTAGACATAAAGGCAATCGCTAGGCTAGGCGCCAGTCGCTGCCCCATTGCCAGCCCTCTGATTTGTGCGAAATACTTCCCGGACCATCTGAAGATTGAGCAGTTCAGGCACTCTTTTAACAGGACCATGAACTGCTCAATCGACAAGCCATACATGTTTACAGCTCCCTGGTGTTGTATATGAAGCTCATGTGTGGCTTGCAATGCGGAGTCATTCGATACGTTGGTGTATAGAACAGTGACGTCGAATGACTCCATTACGTACGCGCTGTTCGGGTTCGCGTTACGTAGACGATCCAGGAACATCTAAGTGTTCGTCTTCTTATACAACACCACGGAGCTGTAAACATGTATGGCTTGTCGATTGAGCAGTTCATGGTCCTGTTAAAAGAGTGCCTGAACTGCTCAATCTTCAGATGGTCCGGGAATTATTATGCTCAAACCAGAGGGATGGCAATGGGGCAGCGACTGGAGCCTAGCCTAGCGATTGCCTTTATGTCTAAAGTGGAAGCACCAGTAATGGATCTCCGGTCAATACTCTACTCTAGGTATATAGATGACTGTTTGGTTGTCTGCTCCACTCAAGAGGAGCTAGACAATTGCTTTAGATTGTTGAATGAACAGTCAGAGTATATAAACCTTACCCGTGAGATACCAAAAGATCATTGGCTTCCATTCTTGAACGTGCAAATAAGCTTAAGCGAGAGCGGCTACATCACAAAGTGGTACCGGAAGCCAAGTAGTAAAAATATCCTGGTTCACTATCTCTCTTCTCATCCCTCACATACGAAAAAGGCGCTAATAAAGAACATGTTTCGAACAGCAGCCAACGTATGTACTGGGAAGGAGCAGAGAGTAGAATCCGTGAAATTGGCTCGGGAAATAGCCACTTCTAATGGATATGAATTTGTAGCCCCTCGGCTTAGATTTAAAGGAAATAGTACGCCTCCGAACGAAAACTCGAATGAAAGGAAAATCCCGTTCATCCTCCCGTTCTTTTCAAATGCGATTAGTGCAGCTATAAAACGCTGTTTGAAAAGAGCGGGTTTAGAGCAGTCGGTGGTTATTATTGAAATACCACCGAATACTCTAAAACGCCAAGTAGTTCGCAACCGCTTATATGACCGTCTCTGTATAATGAAAGATTGTAAAATATGTCCTAACGGCAGAGACGGTGATTGCACGAGCGTAGGTACAGGCTACCTAATCTCTTGCAAAGCGTGTAGCGATAAATATATTGGCGAAACGGGTAGGCCGCTCTATGCCCGCATAGAAGAACACCTAGCTGATTAGCGTCTTAAAAGACGGAACACCCCGTTAGGGAAGCATAGAGAACAGAAACACGACGGAGCTGATTTTGAGATTGAAGTCACCATCCTTGCGCAGGAACAAAAAACATCAGCGCGAAAACTTCTTGAAGCACTTTGGATTAATACCACCAATCCAACTATGAACCGCAGGGAGGAATGCCTCGTTATCACACGTGATTTTAGTCAGTATATAAGACTGTTGTTTTGAATGGGTAAGGTGCATTACGAGCCTATGTGATATCCTTCCGGTAGTATCCACTTGAATCATTCAGTGGAACACATATAAAAAGCGGTGAGTATGTTGAGAGTTGATTTTGTGCTTGATGCGATTGAAATATAGGTCTGGTGATTTTTTCTAAGGGAGTGTTGGAGGTGTTTGGCTTATTGGATTGCGGACAATTTGACCTTTCCAGGCTCTGAAGAAGGCGAACTGCCGAAACGTCAGCTGTCAAATAAAGTTTATTGTATCACCTCGTGTTTGGCTTAAAGAAGACTATAAGAAATTGTATTGAAGCATGCCGAGGTTAATAGACAGTCGGTCTTGGTAATGGTAGTCATGATTTGAGTCCATTACAACTCGTCTATTTTCAAGTTCTCTTAGTCTTTCAGCATTCTTGTGAGCATATTGTTTATTGCGCGCCGCCGAAAAATGCATTACACAGTAAATAAAAGTTTGCATTTGGTTTGGCACTTTTCAGCTTAATAGGTCACATGCCATTACTGATTTACCGGTTGCTCCGCTGATTGTCGAAGGACTTCAGCAAAAGCTATCAAACTGTCGTTCCATCCATATCGCATGCTGGGGCGAATAACTGAAGCCTTATCGTTGCGGAAATTCAATAATTTTTATATTTCCTTTCAAGCGTTTTTGTGAAGAATTTCGCGTCTCAACGCTGTGTGTATAACATCTGGAAGAATGCAGCCACCAAAGGCACTGGCCTGTCGATTTTCGATATAACGATCAGATGTCCGAGTCACCTCAGCTGCGATTATTTGACGTGTGCAGCGGCACCTTTGATTTTAATTAGTGAAGCGCATCACAACCTGATTTTCTTCTCGCTTTGGGGTATCTTCAGTGTGCGTTCGTTGACGCTTAGTAACTTTCTCCCTCGTTGCCTAGTAATCATGATTCTAATGTATGCTTTCAGCCTGAAAAAAGAATTGCCGAGGTGACAACTTAACCACGAGTGTTCTTTGTTATTTTCATTGCATGCATTCTCGATAGCCTTAAGCGCTTCCCAAACTGCTTGTTTCATTCTGCTCAGCACTGTAGCAAATCGTTTATCATGTTGTCATTTCAAACAATACAGGCGTATCTGAGACATCGAGATTGTTTGTTGCTGGATGTAAATGTGAGGTGAGAAGTCATTTAGTAACTCATGAACCTACTTTGTTTCTAAAATTCAGCACAAGGCTAATAGATTACAGGCGTTACTGACATCGACCAACGTTGATTCGTCCTGCCTGGCAAGTGGTTTCCATAAGTACAATATGATTCGCAAAGGAGATGTACTGCAAATAGTGACCATTAAGTTTCGCTTCGATGGCGCCCTAACCAATTTTTGCTCAATGTTCAGAGAAGTGGCAGCAATCTAGCGACTTGTTGATGCTACATAGAATCTTTCACATCAACGTTATTAACGTATTAAAACGGTGATATTATAGGTGTGGTACCTTTGTATAGCATTTAAAGATCCTTTCTGTACTCAGTACGAATATCCTAAACGTCCAGGGCCTTTGTGACTGCTTATGTCTCGTATCAGTCAACAGCTTCTTTGAATCTATAAAAGGAAGATAGGGTAATTTCTTGTAACTTCGCAGTGCGTGACTAATGAAAATATCGCATAAACTATCCTTTGCTTTGAGCAAACCTCACGCGGTGTTGCTAGGCCTCCCTTCAGATGTGATGGTCAACATTTTGGCGATCCTACCATCGACATGGTCTTGACTTAATTTATTATACCATAGCTAATTATTCCGTTAACCTTTCGTGTGCATAATGAAAGTTCAATGCGAAGTCAATTCACTACTCTGACAATTAGAAAGGAACCCCTATTGGATGTTCGCCCTTTCATCCTTGAACACTTGCGGTTCGTCCATCAAACCTCAGGTGTTTTCCGCGCCGACGGTTTTGACTCTTACCCTAGGATTTTTACAGCGCGTCAAAGCCTTCGCAACTACTGCCTTTTAGCCCATACGCACCCATGTGATGATTTGTCCGACTATTCGGCTTCCCATCTAGCTGTTTTTTTGATGCTGATCCGAAGTGTTCTTTCAGTTTCGCCTATCATCTCCGCATATCACACGAGAGATCTTGCATAATGTGCCTGAACTTCTACAGACTCCGTCGTTACCATTAGGGCACATCATGCATTCCTCTTCCTTACATAAGCGGTCATACAAGCGGCTCTGAAGAAAGCTGTGAGATAATGTTTTGCCCAGAACTTGTGAAATTCTTATAGAATTTTCATTACCATTGTTATTTAGACACCTCTTTTTGAGGTAAGAGCTGCAAGTAAAATGTGTCTAAAAAGAGTGGTCTGAGAAACTCTGTAGAAATTATTGAAGCTCCACCCAACACATTACGCTGCGGCTTGGTTTCGATCCACTTGTAAGACAAAAGATCGTGTGTTATGCTCTAGTGGTAGAAACGAAGACTGCACAAATTCAGGCACTCTGTACAAGATCTCTTGCACTACATGTGGTAATGGGGAAATTGGGAGAACAAGAGACAATTCTGAGTCCTTATCGAAAATCAATTACATAGAAAGTTGAGCAAATACACCCTTAGGTGCACTTGGAGCAGAAATATACAGTAGTGGCGGGTTTGAGGTTCAAGTAAGAAACTTGGACCAAGAATCACTTTTTTAGGAATGTTTGAAGCTTTACCAGAGGTTGGTGCGTCAGGGCTATACACGCGTGTTGCGGAGGTCTCGCTCCTCTCGTCAGTAGCCCACGCCCCACATTGAGAACTGTTGTAGCAAGGAGGGAGGCGTATGTGGTGAGGGAACCGTGTACAATTACACTGTGCCATCACCACTTCTCAGTACCAAAGAAAAATTTGTATTAAATGTTTATTGCGAGGCTTTAGAATCAGTCGATACCATGGAGAATCAAAAATGGCGCCAAAAGCCCTTAGGGCTTTGTGAATAAACCGCAAGAGTTTGAGAATAAGTGGAAAGAGGGAAGGTTTGAACATAGCAAATAATATGGCACCTTATCGCAGATTCATCTTCTAGGGTGAGTTTTACATCAGCCTTTTAGTACATATACGAATTATTAGCAAAAAAAAAATACTGCATGGCATACTACGCCTGGGCTCCAAAGGGAAAACGCCGAAACGTTAGCCATCAGATCTGAGGGAGGGAATGCTAACATCGAGCAAGTTTTTCTCAAAGAAAAGCAGAGTTTGTAAGATATTTGCACCACACATGTGGAGTTTTAGAAAGGTCGAACTTACGGACTGTTAGTTGAGTAAGTCTTATTGCCACGTGAATGTTGTCAGTTTTACCGGATTCCCTTCATATTTTTTCGCTAGACAGCGGCAAACGAAAGTTCTAACCCATTCGCTGGACAAAAACTCTTGGTACTGTTCTATTATGGCGGCGCCAATTGAGGCCTTTGGTAAAAGCTTGACTTTTGCTGATATCTGACGAGAGTACATTTATGTGATAACTCAAATTAAACGAATTTTTAAAGTGTACTTTATTTCTCACATTGCTTGTTTTTAATGCCATGTCAGTTAAAATGAGATTTTGTTTCACATTCAAAGATTTTTTGCCTTATGGAAGTTTTTTATAGCAAAGTTTTAGCCATTAAATAGAGCAAATCTTCTTGATCAAAAAGATAAACTAGCTCTTCAGAAAGAACTTCTTAGAGTTCTACATTTCACAAAGAGGAGTGGGTTTAACACTTGAGATATTGCTGTTTTGCACACCCGTTCAGAAACAAGGGGGTTTTTCAATTTTTCCAAGTTGCTTCCTAGCTCAATTAATAGCTCATATCTGGAAAACTTAAGTGATATATTTAGATTTGGAGGAAACTTTCAGTTCGCTATAAAAGCCAAAATGAAAGCATGCTTAATACTTGAGGCGTTTGAACGTGACTTTCGTCGGGGAGAGCATTTTGCTCAGACTTGTAGAGGAACAATAATAACCTGAGTTTTGCTTATTCCGTGATAAATTTGGTTTTTTGAAAGGACTTCCTAGAGAGTTGTAATAGGTTAGGGCGCGCAATGCAGCGACGTCAGCTGGCCAACACGCATTGCCAGGTGTGGATGGGATTTCGTAATACTGGTTCCTCTCTGACGAGCTATCTCAGCATTCCCCACATTAATTAGTCATTACAAGTCAATTTCCTTCAACTGTTCTTCGTTATTAGTCGATTTCATTCGATCATGAGGATTATTGCTTCGCCAAGCACCGAAAAGAAGCCGTCATGCTCCTACAGAGACACGGCGTGTTACGATCCAAACGTCTGTGCAAGGAAGGACATCCAGTTAAACTTCACTTCGATTCAGAAATTGCTTTGCGATGTCACAAGCGCAGGTGTCGCGATAAGGTTGGTATTAGAGTGGGAAATTAATTTAGGAACAGTTGCTTTCAATTTGTTGCTGCTCTCCGTTTCTTCCAACGTTGGAGTGAAGGGTCAACTTCGCTCAAATGGTGCAAGAAAAATCTTGGTATGAGCAGCGGCGCAGTTGTGGACTGGAATAACCATTTACGTGAAGTTGTTGCAGAGCAACTGATTCGACGCCATGGTAAAAAGATTTGGGGCAAAGGCGAGATTGTGGAGATAGGCTAATCATTGCTCACAAAGAGAAAGAACAATGCCGGACGTGTGCTCCCCAGCAATGGATCTTTGGAGGAGTCTGTCGTGGGACAAAACATCTTCCCGGTAGCGGCAGCACCAATCTTGCTGGCTGCTATCAAAAACAACGTTGCCATATGTTCTACAATCTGTTCCGATTGCTGGAAAAGTACATAACTGAAGATATATAAAAAGCTGGTTTCCAGCATTTCACGGCTGAACCAGCTTCACAACTTTGTAGATCCACACACAGGTACTTACTCTGAAGCGGTTAAAGGATGTGGGAATCTGTAAAATGGCGCCACAGATGGCACCGAGGGACCGCACGCCATTTTTTGGAGTCTTACATAGCTGAGTTCATCGCAGATGGAAATATTTGATGTTGCGACCTTCCGTTTATTTTTCGCCAATGCCCCAGTTGTAATCTCCATTGTCGGTTTAGGTAACGATGTTTTCAAATCACTCATAGATGCGATCGAAGTTTTCTGGTCTCCTGAACAATGAGATTGATTTCTATACGAGACCTTGTGTTTGTGTCTAATCTGCGGGAGGGTGAGAAAGCAATGCGGACGCCGCGACTTCAGCACGACCAGCGATTGGTTCTTAAACGGGTCACATGTGAAGTGCCATTTCTGTCATTTTAGTGAGGATTTTTTCTTTGTCTTAAAAGAAACTGCAAGCAGGGCGTATAACTCTGATATACAAGATTTCTTCTGCACGTTCATATGTTTTTCGCTACCAAAGAGGCAATAGTTGAATTGCACTGCCGATGTAAACATAATTTCATTTTGAAATTTACAGCGCTTCAAAAGGGTGCTTTGAAAAAAACGGCAGCGTACTACTCTGGCGAGATTTAAGCTTTCGAATGACTACTAACACTCTTACGGTAAGCTCTTGTCCAGCGAAGAGAGTCGAATATTCATTCATCGCTGTCTAACGGAGGGAACCCGATGACTTCTATAACTGCACCAGGTCAGGTTAGAAGATCAAATAAGAAGAGGTGCTATGTCTCGCGTGATAATGAGACTATATCTTATAAAAAACTTTGCATTTCCAACTCCTATTGCACATTTCGTCCTTATGAATCATTCTTAAATTTTTTGCATATATCCAAAGTGCCACAAAAGTTCCGTATGTTGTTGTTTTAGACTTCCACGTTATCATCGTAATAGACATTTTGACCCCTAAGGGACGGCTATGGTAATCGTTGCGCGCAGAGCGGATTGCGCAGCTGTCGAGATTTTCGTGGCCTGACAAGAGCTTTTTTTCTCCATTTTGCAGAACTTTTTGGATTCTTCTGTTGCTTTGGTAGAACAAGATTTTCTCTAGTGGATCATGAGCTTTTGGTTCAAATATCTGGGTCTTGTCTAGAGAGAAACGCTGGCTTACTGCGCATTTATAATGAATTAGGCAATCAATCATCTGTATCGAATTGCACAAGGGATATCACGATTAAAATCTTTAGTTTTGATCTTTTCCAGTTTTATACACGGCACATATACCATCACAGTAAGTAATGACTGAGAAACAATCAGTTATTCATCAGAAATGATTATGCGTGCTGTATGCTCGCTACTACAGGGTGATGAAGAATCTTTTTTGATAATCAAACATGTCGCCGAAATCACAGAGCGTGAAGCTTTCGAATGATTCACCAAAAGTATGAAAGAGAAGTTTTGTCTAGCAAGAAGGGCCTTCAAGCTATCGTATACCTCAGTTGGTATACGTCGTTTTTTCGGGTTAATTTCATCACTCCTGTGCTTTTGTGCTTTGCGATCTTAAAAAAAAACTTTGTTGAGTCTCAAGCTAGCTGAATTGTCATATCGTAATTATTATTTGAGCCAACATGTTATGTGGTCTTCCTTGACGGTCTCATCAGTCGGTACAGAGTGTACAACAGTGACACAAATCGGTTTATCAGTTTACCTTTATATTCATAGCAAAATTCTCGGCCATGTTATTAAATATATTATGTTAAACTCATATCGTGTTTTATGTGATTTTTAAATATAATTGTGGTTTAAGAGAGTGCTGTGTAATAAGTACAATAGCATTCACACAGATGCCGCTCAGCGAAGAAAACAGAAAGTGGAAATCCGTTTCTTCAAGCAGGTACACGTTTAATTAATCATGAATTGAGTCACATTATGATTTCTATCAGAATATCATGAACGTATTTCTTCATGCTGCATGTCACTGATTACAGGCATTGAGTGAAAACGTGTTATTTATTCTTGAACATGTTAGCTCTCATTGCATCCGTCCACTTTTTGAAAATCATTGGGCTGTCTTCTTTACTGACGCATTCTTATGGGAGCTGTCCTTCGCACTAGATGGGTGAGTATTATGCAACAATAATCCTTAATGGTTGATTACAGTCGGTGTTCAATGAAAAGGGAAAGGCTTAGAATATCTAAATGTGAATATACATGAAAGAACTGGACAAATCTGCATTTTTATGTCCTGTCTTCCAGCTCCTCGACTCGGCTTTGAAAAGTGTTTTTTCTCATTCTAAGTCATTTTATCACATCAAATAAAAATTTTCTACCCAGCAAACCGTTGTTAGAGACTTTTTTTGGAATTCATCTCTGAGGCGGTATTAATAGAGCAATTGTTTGTAGTAACTCACAGTATAAAGGGCCAGAGCTCCTAATGTTGATCAACACTTGAAGAATATGCCTCGCATTTGACTTCATTAAGCATAGTTAGTAATGAATGAGCTTATGTTCAATCTAAATGTAGGCTCGTGGTGCTCTACTGCAGCATTAAGTTAGCGCTGCTATTCGTTCGGACAAGTCTTGTACCGAATTGGAGATAAGTCTTGATGGAAATTCTGAAATTGCCATGGAATTTTAATTTAGATGGAGCATTATTTTGCATGGCACCGTTTTCGTTCACGTTCTGAACGAAGCAAAAAAAACTCTTTTTATCTTCGCGGAAGTGTAATTAGCGCTTGATAATTTCTTCAGTAGAAATTAGTAGGTAACTCAACTGCCTTGCTGATTAGAAATTCATAGCGATATATGTACTTTGCAGCCTTATCGTTATCCTGTTCCATTTTCGTTTCTCTCTGCTGTGTAGGAAAACACCGCATACAAAACATACTACGGTAAGTATCCCCGTCGCCAATATTACTGTTAGGTAACAATGATTCTTAACACCCCATCTTATTGCCTTGTACGTTTCCAGAGCACTTTTTTTTAGGTATTTCAAAACGTGAAAATTACCCCCGGGGCGCCGAACAACCAAAAAGCAAAGATCATTACCAATATGTGCCGCACTACGAATGTGAACACATAAGATAAAAACTCATCACTTTATTGAGATTTCGTCGTAAACTTCTTGGAAAACGCTTGGAATCGAGTTCGTTTTGAATTGTGATAATGTAAAGATAAAAATAAAGGTCTTGGAATTAAGTTTTCTGTGATGGCTGCCCTGTGCAATCAAGTTTATCAAGCATCATCAGAGGTGTTTGAATGCACATTTGATGTGCTATCTGTTTACTCAGGTAAATCTGCTACCAACTTGCCGAATGCAAAAAAACTGAAGAATTCGTCAGTTCTGAACTAAATTAATTGAATGACAGTCGACTACTGTGTAATCACTCCTTTTGCAAAAGAAAGAAAAAAGACTGAAAAACATGCAAACAAAAAATTGCTATCATTTCTGTGCGTTTGGCTTATAAATGGAATACTTTATTTTCTGAGGTATAAGGCTAAGCCCTTTTAGTTTTCTTTCCTTATTGTATGTTTCTACGTTTTTTAATCTGAGGAGTTTTTTAGTAATCTATGAGGTAGATCTCAAATCCCCTTCATAGAGGATCGCAACTTCATTGGTGGGCTAGACCACAAGGACGTTTCCATGTAAGCGATAATGGGTTTGAGCGTTGGCTAAAGGTGACCTAATGATTCTTCGTGACACAGGTGGAATGAGAGATGTTTGCTCTCTCTTTTGCTGAGCCATTCTGTCACGAAACTTCTTTAAATTTCAAAAGCCAAATTGACCACACTATAAGAAACGACTATCTATTCACCTCGGTATAATTTAGTGTTTTTTATTGTTGAAAAATACAAAATTGTTAACAGCAAAACCAATTGAAAATAACACAGTATAATAAAACTATGGCACAGCTTTCGGAGGTATCGCATTCGGAATGAAAGCGTCAAACTGAAGCGTAATGAATTTGTTGAAGTATTCTCATAACCTCAGCAAAGGAAAATGATAGATAATCTTTCAAATTCAAACGTGTGTGGCTTCTTCAAATCACTTACTGTTTTGCTCCTTTTACGTCTTCATTATGACTTACATTTTCCATTATTTTATAATTCAATATATTTAATTATCTACTGGAGACGAGAGATAAGCCGAGAAAGGTCTCACATTGAATAGGATTGTGCTTGGCTCATATCAAAAAGTCGATATAAGAAATGGCGGAACATCACATCTGATGATGAGGCACTCATTCTTGTAATTTATTCTTGGGTTTCTGGCATTTAGACAAAGGTGCAAAGAGAAGACGTTTTGTTTTGTTTCAAGTTTCCGACCAGGTACTCGTCTAGGCGGGCGCAAAGTGGTCCATCCATTCCGGAGATGTATTCGCTCCGAGATGTTTTACAATAGGTTAAGGCATACTCTGCATCGTGATTTTTGAAACTCATAGAACAAGATGTATGCTCAGTCGAAAAAGTGGAAGTCGCAGGAATATTATCGCATTCTAAGTTTGAACTACCACCATTGAATGAGAATCGTGAGTGGGTCAAGTTTGATTTCCGATTCTATTAGGTTCAATACTGAAGCAATCCCATAACGAAAATTTCAACATCTACTGACCAAATCACATAAATCAGCGTTCATGGAAACACTAGAGAAAGCGCTTACGAGACCACTGGAAGTCATCTAAACCTATGCGCGAAAAGCAAAGTTTGTAGAGAAAGTCTTGGAGTATCAGACTCACTCGTTTTGTCCATCTTTTCCTAACAGTGTTGAATAAAATCCCAAATTCAGTTGTAAGAATTGTGCGCCACACGTGAATAGCGTTGCGTGAGCAATTGCCAGCTCTTCGCGGTTTATCGATCTACAATCAGTCACACACACTAGTCGACAATTTGTGCGCGACGTGTTTCAAGGTCAATTTTTTCTGATGCAAGTGCAATTACACGGCTTTCAAAAGACAAATACAGTGTTAGAATTGCCGAAATTTGCGCTATCGGATGGATAATGATAGTTTGTGAAATCCTTGTCCTGCATGAACTACACGTTTGGAAAATACAGACTTATCTCCTCTGTTGCAGTGTTCTGGAAAGGATTTTTGTAATATATAGAAAATTTTGGATTTTCGATATTTACATCTTCGAATGAATATTAGTAGTCAGCTGGAGGAACTCTGTCTTCCGAAATATGTGGGCGATAATATGCGATGTACGTGTAAGATGGTGAATTCTACTACTACAGCAATTCGACAGGTCTTTCTAAACAGACATGTGCATTCCTAGACATTTCAAGATTCAAGATTTACTACCATAGCAAAAGGTCTAGTAAAAATTCTTACTAAAACAAAAAATTTTTCTAACAATTCCCAAGACCGACTGTCTATTAACCTCGGCATGCTTCAGCATGATTCTTGATTATCTTCTTGAGCAGAACACGAGGTGTTACATAAACTTTATTCGATAGCTGACGTTTCGGCAGTTCGCCTTCTTCAGAGCCTGGAAAGGTCAAAATGTTTGCAATACAATCAGTCAAACACCTCTATCACTTCTTTAGAAAAAATCACCAGATCTAGATTTCAATCGCATCAAGCAAAATCAACACTCAACATACTCACCGCTTTTTATGTGTGTTCCACTGAATGATCCAAGTGGAGATCACCGGAAAGAGAGACACATAGGCTCGTAATGCACCCTACCCATCAAAACAACAGTCTTATATACTGGCTCATATCACGAGTGTTTACAAGGCATTCCTCCCTGCGGTTTATGGTTGGATTGGTCGTATTAATCCAAAATGCTTCCAAGATCTTTCGCGCTGATGTTTTTTGCTCCTGCGCAAGGATGGTGACTTCGATTTCAAAATCAACTCCGTCGTGCTTCTGTGCTCTATGCGTCCCTAGCGGGGTGTTTCGTCTATTAAGACGCTTGTCAGCTAGGTGTTCTTCTATGCGTGCATAGAGCGGCCTACCCGTTTCGCCTATATATTTATCACTACACGCTTTGCAAGAGATTAGGTAGACTGTACCTACGCTCATGCAATCACCGCCTCTGCCGTTAGGACATATTTTACAATCTTTCGTTATGCAGAGACGGTCATATAAGCGGTTGCGAACTAATTGGCGTTTTAGAGCATTCGGTAGCATTTCTATAATGGCCACCGATTGCTCTAAACCCGCTCTTTTCAAACATCGTTTTATAGCTGTACTAATCTCATTTGAATAGAACGGGATGATAAACGGGACTTTCCTTTCATTCAAGTTTTCGTTCGGAGGCGCATTATTTCCTCTAAACCTAAGCCGAGGGGTTACAAATTCGTATCCATTATAAGTGGCTATTTCCCGAGCCAGTTTCACGGATTCTACTCTCTGCTCCTCCCCGGTACATACATTGGCTGCTGTTCGAAACATGTTTTTTACTAGCGCCTTTTTCGTATGTGAGGGATGAGATGAGAGATAGTGAACCAGGATATTCTTATTACTTGGCTTTCGGTACCACTTTGTTATGTAGCCGCTCTCAGTGAAGTTTATTTGCACGTTCAAAAATGGGAGCCAATCGTCTTTTGGTAACTCACGGGTGAATTTTATATACTCTGACTGTTCATTCAACAATCTAAAACAATTATCTAGCTCCTTTTGAGTGGAACAGATAACCAAACAATCATCTATATACCTACAGTAGAGTAATGGCCGGAGATCCATCACTGGTGCTTCCACTTTAGACATAAAGGCAATGGCCAGGCTAGGTGCCAGTCGCTGTCCCATTGCCAGCCCTCTGGTTTGAGCATAATAATTCCCGGACCATCTGAAGATTGAGCAGTTCAGGCACTCTTTTAGTAGGATCATGAACTGCTCAATCGTCAAACCATACACGTTTACAGCTCCCTGATGTTGTATAAGAAGCTCATGTGTGGCTTGCAATGCGGAGTCATTCGACACGTTGGTATATAAAGCAGTGACGTCGAATGACTCCATTACGTACGCGTTGTTCGGGTTCGCGTTACGTAGACGATCCAGGAACATCTGAGTGCTCGTCAGATGGGCTGGAATGTGTCACTAGCAACTGGGATGTTATTAAAGTCAAGAACCATGCTATCCTATCCGTCGGTCCGCCTACACAACTGATGATAGGTCTAACTTTGAAGTATCGATGGATCGTTAGACATCAGATCATCAGTGGATACTAACTTATGTGTTTTTATAAGCAAGTATAAGACAGGACATGTTGGTGACTGGATTTTTAATTGAGAAATGATAGATGGTCTTAAGCCTGCCGCTTTTGCCGTACGGACCCACTCACTGTTTAATTTGCGGTTTTGCCTTTTGAATTCCTTTACAGAAGATGATCGGTAAAGCGAGGCATCTTCGAGATGCTTGCTCGTTATTGCGATATCTAACTGTCGAGGAATCACAACAAATTCTCCACCCTTATCACTAACTGATAGCCTTATCCTACCTTCGCTTATCAACTCTCGAACCTCTTTCATGCCACGTTTTTTTTTCTATAGACAACAAGACCCCAACGAGGAGGTAGATAGAAAATTCCGGAAATTTGCGGACGAAACTTTTAGAACCCTCACTCACTATAGCAGGAAAAGATATCAATCGAACCTCACCGAACTACAAAAACGTGGCATGAAAGAGGTTCGAGAGTTGATAAGCGAAGGTAGGATAAGGCTATCAGTTAGTGATAAGGGTGGAGAATTTGTTGTGATTCCTCGACAGTTAGATATCGCAATAACGAACAAGCATCTCGAAGATGCCTCGCTTTACCGATCATCTTCTGTAAAGGAATTCAAAAGGCAAAACCGCAAATTAAACAGTGAGTGGGTCCGTACGGCAAAAGCGGCAGGCTTAAGACCATCTATCATTTCTCAATTAAAAATCCAGTCACCAACATGTCCTGTCTTATACTTGCTTATAAAAACACATAAGTTAGTATCCACTGATGATCTGATGTCTAACGATCCATCGATACTTCAAAGTTAGACCTATCATCAGTTGTGTAGGCGGACCGACGGATAGGATAGCATGGTTCTTGACTTTAATAACATCCCAGTTGCTAGTGACACATTCCAGCCCATCTGACGAGCACTCAGATGTTCCTGGATCGTCTACGTAACGCGAACCCGAACAACGCGTACGTAATGGAGTCATTCGACGTCACTGCTTTATATACCAACGTGTCGAATGACTCCGCATTGCAAGCCACACATGAGCTTCTTATACAACACCAGGGAGCTGTAAACATGTATGGCTTGACGATTGAGCAGTTCATGATCCTACTAAAAGAGTGCCTGAACTGCTCAATCTTCAGATGGTCCGGGAATTATTATGCTCAAACCAGAGGGCTGGCAATGGGACAGCGACTGGCACCTAGCCTGGCCATTGCCTTTATGTCTAAAGTGGAAGCACCAGTGATGGATCTCCGGCCGTTACTCTACTGTAGGTATATAGATGATTGTTTGGTTATCTGTTCCACTCAAAAGGAGCTAGATAATTGTTTTAGATTGTTGAATGAACAGTCAGAGTATATAAAATTCACCCGTGAGTTACCAAAAGACGATTGGCTCCCATTTTTGAACGTGCAAATAAACTTCACTGAGAGCGGCTACATAACAAAGTGGTACCGAAAGCCAAGTAATAAGAATATCCTGGTTCACTATCTCTCATCTCATCCCTCACATACGAAAAAGGCGCTAGTAAAAAACATAATTCGAACAGCAGCCAATGTATGTACCGGGGAGGAGCAGAGAGTAGAATCCGTGAAACTGGCTCGGGAAATAGCCACTTTATAATGGATACGAATTTGTAACCCCTCGGCTTAGTTTAGAGGAAATAATGCGCCTCCGAACGAAAACTTGAATGAAAGGAAAGTCCCGTTTATCATCCCGTTCTATTCAAATGAGATTAGTACAGCTATAAAACGATGTTTGAAAAGAGCGGGTTTAGAGCAATCGGTGCCATTATAGAAATGCTACCGAATGCTCTAAAACGCCAATTAGTTCGCAACCGCTTATATGACCGTCTCTGCATAACGAAAGATTGTAAAATATGTCCTAACGGCAGAGGCGGTAATTGCATGAGCGTAGGTACAGTCTACCTAATCTCTTGCAAAGCGTGTAGTGATAAATATATAGGCGAAACGGGTAGGCCGCTCTATGCACGCATAGAAGAACACCTAGCTGACAAGCGTCTTAATAGACGAAACACACCGCTAGGGACGCATAGAGCACAGAAGCACGACGGAGTTGATTTTGAAATCGAAATCACCATCCTTGCGCAGGAGCAAAAAACATCAGCGCGAAAGATCTTGGAAGCATTTTGGATTAATACGGCCAATCCAACCATAAACCGCAGGGAGGAATGCCTCGTAAACACTCGTGATATGAGCCAGTATATAAGACTGTTGTTTTGATGGGTGGGGTGCATTACGAGCCTATGTGTCTCTCTTTCCGGTGATCTCCACTTGGATCATTCAGTGGAACACACATAAAAAGCGGTGAGTATGTGGAGTGTTGATTTTGCTTGATGCGATTGAAATCTAGATCTGGTGATTTTTTCTAAAGAAGTGATAGAGGTGTTTGACTGATTGTATTGCAAACATTTTGACCTTTCCAGGCTCTGAAGAAGGCGAACTGCCGAAACGTCAGCTATCGAATAAAGTTTGATGTAACACCTCGTGTTCTGCTCAAAGAAGATAATCAAGAATCATACAAGAAATTTTCTTTGAAAATGTTTGTCCGGCATTAGAAAAGAGCAGAAAGATTCATATATAAACAGGAAAAGGAATGCAAGATTTATTACTGCTTAATCTCGAACGACAACACCTGAGAATAGACATTACGTGATCGAAATGACATGAGCGTGTCAAGTTATGAGAAGTAGAAACACAATGTATTAAATCTCTCCGTTCGACCGCTTTTTCAGAGAACCTGCTGAAACAGTAGTAATGTGATAAGGTTATAACATGTTTGAGCCATTAAGCCACGGTGATCTGGTCATGCATCATCATCAGTTTTTTCTTCTATTTTCTTCCCTTCTTGGGATCCCAGTACCTCTAGCATCAAAATAATTTTTCGTCTTCTTCTTGAACAACTTAGGATACTGGTTGAGCGAGTCACTTGCAATCTTGAGGTTGGCCTTGCTGTGGTGTTCCATAGGACGTTATTCTTGACTGCTGGTGAGAGGTGGGAGGTGAAGCTCGGACCCGCGCGCCGCGATGAGCCTCGCAACTATTCGGCCACAGCGCCCCACTAAGTCAATTAATGGCAAGATTTTCCTATAAGTGTCATGGCTGCGTAGCATTTAGTACCATATTCCAACTTTTGTTTGCTGCCTATTCATTTTGTCATAGCAGGGTAGTGTGCGAATTCCAACCACATGGACTGAGATACAGGCAAACGTCAAAGCTACGTTCTACAGCTGCACTTGTGCAAAACTTCTCAATGACTGAATATCTTGTTGGAGTGATACGTTATCAATTACAGTTGTAAATCAGTGTTTAAGGGCAGTAATTACAGCTTTGCATATTTCCCACAGACAGAATTACCCAAGGTAATCAATCCCCTTATAAGCGGTACTCTTCCGTTGTGAGAATTTTGTCCAACACATGAGCTCTGATTTATCAACCAGAAAGTGTAGGGATTATCTCATATCTGTTGACGCTCAGCACAATGATTTAGGTCCGATTAGTAGTCAATAGAACACAAAAACTACAGCACATGCCGTAAAACCTTATGAGGACCACAGTTTGAATTGCCAGGCACAAGGTATTGGGAAAGAGAAAGAGAGAGGCCAGTGTACCACTTTTGCACACTTGGACCTGAAAGGGTTACGAGTGTAAAAAGCTAGTTTCTATCAACACAAAACGCTGATAAAAATTGTGCCTGAGGCTTGACAAAATGAACAATTTGCCAAGCCATTTTTCCCCCCGTGCTCAGAATCTTTGATAGTGTGTGTATTTCTCAGTTGAATCAAAATTGGATATTTAAGAAGAACGTTCATGGTCAATTGATTATCCGGCATGTAATCATTTTATTCAGAAAGACTAAACTGCCTGCGATCATTGGTTGGAAAATTTCTCAAGTCGTTTGAAGTAGCGTGCTCTTGAAAAATGACTTGTAATGGAAACCAGCAAATCTACTGAAGTAAATTTCTGCGCATTTAAAAGAAGCGCAAACGTGAGCAATTGCAGCTCAAAGTGTGATCGTTTTCAGAGTAGATATTGAAGCTAAGTTCATAATGACAACACGGTAACGATTATTGTTTTATCGTTGTCACCGCAAATGTCGTTTGGCACAAGAACATAAGGGCCGAGAGTATTCAGTGCTGCAGAGCAGGGAATAGCGATAAAGTATTTAGACAGGCTAATGGTAAGTGTTATGCTGAAACTCTTCAACGTTATTCTGATGTCTCCCCCTCCAAAGGGATTTTTGTTCACAAAGTAAAACATTATTTACACCTTCAGTCTAGGTGCAACAATGCGTTAAAAATGTTTAGCAGCCTGAAGTGAGCAGTGAAGGTGGTGGAACTAAAAATGTAGCTGGTATGCAATCAATATAGCTGGAATAATTTTCAAGTCATTCCGTACTTAGGAATTTTGATTAATTTGCGGTCATTAACTTATTAATTACACGCTTTCTCATACACATGCATTCAAAAACAAATCTGTTAAGGTGGGCGTTGATTCAACGGTCGCCCAGAAATCTTGATCACTGATATTAATCCACGTCTTGCTTCTGAATAATCTCTACCCTTTGAAACTCAAGAAGTTTTGCATTTTGAACGAGTTTGTTTTTAATCGAACAACTGCGAATGATGAAATCAATGGCCAGCATAGAAATATTTGTGGCTTCAAAAGGCGCGCAGAAGTTCTTGATGCACTTCAAGACTGAAACTTAATATTATCTGAAAGCCTTTCTCTAAAACAAGGCAGAAAAATGTTCAGCAATTTTAAGTAGGTGCATCATAGAGCTGCTCATCAGCAGCAAAGTAAGCCATTAGATTTGAGTTCCTTCTTAATAAATGACACAATGTTAGCTCTTCCAATGGCTAGCGGAAATTCGTATTTTCATCAAAAGATGAAATTTTTAACACTATCCCCTCTACTGCAGTAGGACCCAGAATGAGTAACCAACAAAGCTTTTTCGGGACTATTGGACACCGAATAAAAAAAGAGAAAAAGGTCAGCAGGAGGACCTTCGTTAGGTAAAGTGGTTAACACTCGACTCTTCAAAAATAACAAACACAAGTTTGAGGCATAACTGAGACCCGAGGTTTTGCTCGCATCTTGATATTCATGTGATTGTGCTTCAGATCGCATTCTCTCATGAAAATTCATGAAAAGAGAACGTTATCGAACAAGAGTTCTATATATTGTTCTCTACATCATGCAGCCAAATGTATTAATCGAAAATATTCTAATATAAGTGTACCTAATGAAAGTTCATCTACACAACTAGTTGATTAACTCGCCTACCGCCGATATCGTTCAAACGATAAGTTACAGAATCGGTAACCTATCAACATCGGCATTCTTTCAAATCACAGCATTTCTCAGAAAACAATCAAGAGGCTGGTAACGACAAAATCCACTAAGCATAATAATTGACGTCCTGACGACACACTTGTTCTTCAGAGCTTAACCTCTTGGCGACCAGGTTGAAATCAGGGCGCGGCACGCGACATGGTCGCACGACGAGTGCGAAGACCTATAATCACGGTGTGGCAGCCTTCTACTGAAAGACCTAATTTTATCGTCACTACAAGGATTTTAATCGATAATAAATTTCCGGAGCTGAAAGAAAAGAGGTTTCTAAAGCTATTTGTAGTAGGCAATTTGCCAATTATTCCTCCTAGAATCCGGCGTTTCAAAGGAAATGCCAGATACTCACGAAAACTGGCGCGTTTCATATTGTCATTGATATCTTTATTGATATTACCCACCAATTGCACCTAGACGGAAGAGAAAACTAATATTTCACTTTGTGAACAGAAATCCCTTTGCAATGGTAGACTCCAGAGTAACGTTAAAGAGTTTCAGCATAACACTTAGCATTACCCTGTCTGAATACTTTATTGCTATCCCCTGATCTGCAGCAGTAAATATTCCCGGCCCTTATGTTCTTGTCCCCAACGACATTTGTGGTGACAAAGGTAAAAACAATTATAGTCATCGTGTAATCATTATGGACTCAATTGAATATCTACTCTGAAAGCGATCATACTTTGAGCGAGAAGTGTTCACGCTTGAGCTTCTTTGAAATGAGCAGAAATTAACTTCACTAAATTTGCTGATCTCTATTACAAGTCATTTTTTGAAATCATGCTACTTTAAACGACTTCAGAAATATAATTCCAAAAAAAGAATGATTTAAGCTCAAAAAAGGGGGTTGGTAAGCCCAGGGTCATACACCGGTGTTTCGGAGGTTCGTCCTCCTCATCATTTTTCGTTTTTGGTTTTTTTTTTTGGGGTTTCAAAAACAGTCGATCTTTTGATATAGTTTTGATCTAACAGCAAAAATCTATCGACTGAGAGGTGGTGATGGTACAGTGTCATAGTACACTGTGCCATCACCACATACGCCACCCTCCTTGCTTCAATGCAGGGCTGAATGTGGGGCGGGGGTCACTGATGAGGAGGACGAACCTCCGAAACACCGGTGTATGACCCTGGGCTTACCAACCCCTTTTTTGAGCTTAAATCATTCTTTTTTTGGAATTATATTGAATGTTTTTTGGGGGTTTCAAAAACAGTCGATCTTTTGATATAGTTTTGATCTAACAGCAAAAATCTATCGACTGAGAGGTGGTGATGGTACAGTGTCATAGTACACTGTGCCATCACCACATACGCCACCCTCCTTGCTTCAATGCAGGGCTGAATGTGGGGCGGGGGTCACTGATGAGGAGGACGAACCTCCGAAACACCGGTGTATGACCCTGGGCTTACCAACCCCTTTTTTGAGCTTAAATCATTCTTTTTTTGGAATTATAGTGAATGTTTTTTGGGGGTTTCAAAAACAGTCGATCTTTTGATATAGTTTTGATCTAACAGCAAAAATCTATCGACTGAGAGGTGGTGATGGTACAGTGTCATAGTACACTGTGCCATCACCACATACGCCACCCTCCTTGCTTCAATGCAGGGCTGAATGTGGGGCGGGGGTCACTGATGAGGAGGACGAACCTCCGAAACACCGGTGTATGACCCTGGGCTTACCAACCCCTTTTTTGAGCTTAAATCATTCTTTTTTTTGGAATTATATTGAATGTTTTTTGGGGTTTCAAAAACAGTCGATCTTTTGATATAGTTTTGATCTAACAGCAAAAATCTATCGACTGAGAGGTGGTGATGGTACAGTGTCATAGTACACTGTGCCATCACCACATACGCCACCCTCCTTGCTTCAATGCAGGGCTGAATGTGGGGCGGGGGTCACTGATGAGGAGGACGAACCTCCGAAACACCGGTGTATGACCCTGGGCTTACCAACCCCTTTTTTGAGCTTAAATCATTCTTTTTTTGGAATTATATTGAATGTTTTTTGGGGGTTTCAAAAACAGTCGATCTTTTGATATAGTTTTGATCTAACAGCAAAAATCTATCGACTGAGAGGTGGTGATGGTACAGTGTCATAGTACACTGTGCCATCACCACATACGCCACCTCCTTGCTTCAATGCAGGGCTGAATGTGGGGCGGGGGTCACTGATGAGGAGGACGAACCTCCGAAACACCGGTGTATGACCCTGGGCTTACCAACCCCTTTTTTGAGCTTAAATCATTCTTTTTTTGGAATTATATTGAATGTTTTTTGGGGGTTTCAAAAACAGTCGATCTTTTGATATAGTTTTGATCTAACAGCAAAAATCTATCGACTGAGAGGTGGTGATGGTACAGTGTCATAGTACACTGTGCCATCACCACATACGCCACCCTCCTTGCTTCAATGCAGGGCTGAATGTGGGGCGGGGGTCACTGATGAGGAGGACGAACCTCCGAAACACCGGTGTATGACCCTGGGCTTACCAACCCCTTTTTTGAGCTTAAATCATTCTTTTTTTGGAACTATATTGAATGTTTTTTGGGGGTTTCAAAACAGTCGATCTTTTGATATAGTTTTGATCTGACTTCAGAAATGTTCTAATCGGTTTATTATTGCACGGAAATTAGTCTTTCTGGATAAAATAATCACATGCGGATAATCAATGACCATGAATCGTTCTTCATATACAGCCAATTTTGATTGTACTGAGGAATGCACACTTTATCAAGATTCTGTGCATGGGGGAAAAAATTGCTCTTCAAATTATGCATTTTATCAAGTCTCAAGCATAGTGTTGATCAGCGGCTTATGTCGATATATACTGGATTTTTTCACTGGTAAAATTTTCAAAATCAAGTGTAGTAAAAGTGCTACAGTGACGTTTCTCTGTCTCTTTCCCAATACCCTGTGCCTGGCAATCCAAACTGTGGTCCTGAAAAGGTTTTGCGGCATGTGCTGTAGTTTTTGTGTTCTATTAGCTACTAATCAGACGTAAATCATTGTGTTGAGCGTCAACTAATATAATATATTCCCTACACTTATTAGTTCATAAATCTTAGCTTATGTGCCTGATTAATTTCTCACCGCATAGGAGTGTTGCTTGTGAGGGAATGATTACCTTGAATAATTCTGCCTGTGGGAAACTTGCAGAGATGTAATTAGTGCACTCAAACACTGATTTACAATCTTAATTGAATGCGTATCACTCTAACAAGACGTTAAGTCGCTGAGAAGTTTTGCACAAGTGCAGCTGAACAAGTGCAGAACGTGAGTTTTGACGTTTACCTGTATCTCAGCATCAACATGGCTGGATTTCGCACACTACCCAGCTATGATGAAATGAATAGGCAGCGAACAAAAACTGGATTGTGGTACTTAATGCTACGCAGTCATAAGACTTATTATAAAACATCTTGCCATTATTTAACTTGATGGGAGCGCCGTGGCCGAGCAGTTGCGAGGCTCATCGCGGCGCGCGCGGATCCGAGCTTCACCTCCCTCCTCTCACCAGCAGTCAACATAACGTCTTATAAAACGGCACAGTAAGGCCATCCTCAAGATCGCAAGTAGACTTGCTTAACCAGTATCCCGTTTAAGAAGAAGAAAAAACCAATTTAATGCTAGAATTACTGGGATCCGCACATCGAAGAAAAAAAAAAGAAGAAAAACACGGTGGTGATGCATCAAATAAATTAACTTAGAACAGCTTAAGGGTAGAACACGTTTTGAGCTATTAGGCCTAAGCCTTGCAGGCGCGCCTGTTTCTTCCTACCGGACTCATCAGTACCACTGCATTCGGTTCAGCCGATCCCTCGAGGCTATACTCCTCTATAGAAGACTTGATGCCGAGCAATAAATCACCGCGGCTTGATATCTCAAAACATGCTATATTCTTATCACATTATTACTCTTTCAGCAAGGTCTATGGAAAAGCTATCGAACGGAGAGGCTTAATACAGCGTATTCCTAAATCTGATAACTAGACACACTCATGTCATTTCAATCACGCAATGTCTATTCTCCGGTGCTGTCATTCGAGGTTAAGCAGTAGTATATCTTACTTTTCTTTTCCTGTTAATATAGGAATCTTTCAGCTCTTTTAATGTCGGGCAGAGATTTTCAAAGGAGATTTTTTGCTGCAGTAGGAAATTCACTAGACTTTCTGCAAGGTAGTAAACTTCGAATCTTGGAAAGTTCAAGAATGTACTTGTTTGCTTAGAAAGACCTGTCGAAATGCTGTAGAAGTAAAAATCATCATCTTTTACGTACACGTCTCTCAAGCAACAAATCACTATCGCGCTCATAAACTCG